>RJWH01005447.1:0-76328 GCA_004363575.1 Solenodon paradoxus
ACCCAGAATCAATGCTGCTTAGGCCGCTGACTGTTCTGTTGCTTTTGACTGGTGTTGATACTGATCTGTATCAGTAAGTTCCTCGTTTACGCATATAATCATTGAAGGTTTTGTCAGCATAATAATTTTATATCCTTATGTCTGCATAATGCCAACCACTGGATTCTGTCAATTCAATAGGTCAAAAAAATTAGATACACCAGTTTTGTGGCTACACTGGGCAGCAAATTTGATCGAATCATTCAGGTAAATAAAGATTAGACCGTTTTCTGAAAATATTGCCTTGGAGGGTTATAGTTGGTGTCAGTATGTTAGAAACAGGGTTTTATTTGGCAAAATGAGCTAATGTTGGCAGGAATATGACATATTTAACCTGTTGGTCAAAATTTGCCAGAAGTTTTATTTTCCAGGCTAATCTACCCCTTTTTACTTTAAAAGCTCTCTCAGAAATGTTCAAAAGATACCAGACAATGCAGGGCCAAGTGATTAGACTGACGGAGAGTAATTTCCTGCAAGAAATTTATAATCTAAGTAGCAAGCATAAAACACACTCATAAAAACAATTTTGAACTTTTGAAAGTGTGTTTAAGAGGGGAAGGATGCAGAAATCACATCCAGGGAATTCTCTTTCGTTCAAATATACTGCTAGACAGACAGGGCTAGAAGCAACGCAGAGATTAAGCAGCACTATAATTAAAGGAAGGGGGGACAGTTTGAAAGAGGCAAATTGGATTATCAACTAAAAAAAATCTGCAAACGACCCACAGTGAGATCTCTAAGGTTGAAGTTGGAATGTTGGTGTGGAAATTCCTGCTGTTAAAATTCTAGGCTACATGAAAAAAAATTTTTTTGTTTAAATATTCCATATGGAGCATATGAGATACTCCATATGGATTGCTAGGTCACACAGAACACTATCAAGGAATCTACTTACCACCTGCACTGGGTAACGAAGTTTTTACTATACTTTTTATGCAGAAGAGGAAATTAAGTGATGAACCTGTAAGGAGGGGTTTAATATGCTGTAACTAACACAATTCTCTAAATAAGGATTTTAGTTCATGGTAGATACTGAAGCCCCTTCCACAAATCATGTTATAATATAAACTTAGTTCTTACCCTGGCACTTCTTCTTCTTACATTCTTTAATATGATCAGGAGAATCTCAGGGAAAAGGCTGATAAATATTAGAAGAATTATGGCCAACCATGTGGATACAGAAGATAGCATTTGAGCAAATACGAAATACATTCTCTGTTGTTTAAGGAAAGGCCTACAGTGGAAAGAAAATACATAATAGGAAAACAAATTAGTTCTGTCATATGAAACAAAAGTGTAATACAAACTGTCTTTTGTATTTAAAAGCAATCTTTGTGATACACATTAGTAAAATTTTTTTTCTTTAGAATACTCCCAAAGTAGTCAACAGATTTCATTTATCAAATGTTTGGAAGGAAAGGGGAGGACAGTAAAAGGGGAAAAGGGAAAGGAAAAAGCATTTGACTTGAAAAAAAAAACCGAGCAATCAACTTTAAAGTTGTTAATTGGAGAATATTTATTTGTATTCGGCAATAGTGGAGTCTCAAAGATATTCAACAGAAATGATGGTTCATTTTTATGTACTTTTTTTTGCTGCTATATTAATATAAGGATGGTTTTATGCTCTGTACTCAGAACTTAAATGGCATCTATAAGTCCCTAGCATGTAAGAGACGGAAGAGCTTATATTTCTTTTAAGAGGGAGCACTATTCTCTCCCACAAATACATATTAAAGTACCAGTATGTGCCATGTACACCAACGGACAGCAGAATACTGCCAACAGAACTTGAGCCACAGAATCCAGAAATCCGGGAGGACCACCGGGTTGGATGTTGGATTTCATCCTAAGTCATCCACTGAATTACGTGGCCACTGGGAAGCACAGCTGGTTTTCCTCCCCCTGAGCTAAACCAGAGAACCTCACGAGGCCAACTTAAGTGTTGTCCAAGCTGAGGGGAGGAAGTACAGAGCTGCTGCACCAAGGTGGGATTCACATCAACTGTCCTGGGATTAGAAGCTCTCAGGTAGCTAATTGGCTGGTCCCATCTATTTGATCATGCATAGTGCTAACTGAAGATGAAGTAGCTTATTATTAAAATTGATATCTGTGCACTCTTATCTAAGGAAATTGAAGCTGGTGGCAGTACAATAGATTGTGGACTAAGAAAAGAGAGGAATGGTAAGGTAGAGAAATTGAGAAGGTCTGGGCTTCAATGGGTTTTCTGGGTCTCTATTATATAGAAAAGACTCCTTGTACAGCTCCACCCTCATTGTAACGTTGAAGCACACTCTGACTATAATTTTCTAGGCAGTTAACTGGAATGCCATATAAAGGTGCAACAGATAGCTAATCAGCAGCATTCCTTTGTACAGTACCCCTAATACTCTGATGAATATCTCTCGGTTTTATTTTTAAATTTTGATAGAATTTATGGAAATTTAATGGGAAGCAGTTAAAAAAAATAAAGATATTATTCCTGGCTTGGGTTTGGGGCACAGAATTCATCATTGTTGCTGCCCGTCTCCAAAGAAGGGTGTGTTACAATATCTCTGTATGAACCAGGCAGGCCCAGAGATACTACTTAGCTAAAGTTTCACAGTTTCCAGTCAATTGTTTGCTGGGTGCTTTATGATATAAAGTTGATATTCACGTAGAAGTTCAACTTATGCAGCTCTACTTAAGGATAATACCGCAGGCAATAAAAAAAAGTAAATGTATTAATATTTCACTTTAGCAAGTATCTCTAATGCGTAGAAACAAGTATGGCAATGTCTTATTTAAATGATGCTTAAAATCACTAAGAAATAGTGTGTGGAAACTAGTTTGCTAAAAACATTTTATTCTTGTGGAAATTTTGCATAATTAGTTCAGATGCTGATTTCGCAGACTCAGAATTATTCTGGGTAGACTTATAACTGTATTTTAATTTGATTAATCAACTCTGATTTATTGGTATATTATTGAAGAAAACAGAGACTCCCTTCTCCTTCATTACTTCAATAGTTACCTAGAGAGGTACTAAAAATATACTGTTATACTTTTTGGAGTTGCTACTTTCTTAAGTGATGAAGTTTTCCATCTTTTTAGAGCTCTTATATAAAAAGCTTTTCTAACAGTAAGAATTTCTTCTAATTGAGTCTCAAAGGACATAAACATGGTCCTCTCATCACTGTGATAACATAAAATGTTTTCTGCATATGATCTTACTAAAACCAGTGAAAATACGCACTCCTGCAATCTCACCCTGTGGTTAACTCTGGTCATGCTCTTTGCTGCTGGTATCCTTTCAGGGGAAGCCACTGACTAACAAAAACTACTGCGATACTTAAATACAAAATAGAGGCCTCTGGGAGTGATGAAAGGAGATGAAAATCTAATTTCTTTTCCTTCCTTATAACTTCCCTAAGCTCAGCGTATGTGCTCCTAATTGGACTCTAATCACCTTGAAGCAGAGACGCTGTCTATTCATCTCTGCATCCCATTGGGTATCTCACACAAAATGGATTCTGAATAAACATCTACTGAACCAACAGGAACTGAATAAGCCTTGAGGCCAAGCTGTGTAGAATCTGCCTTTGTCCCTCAAAACAATGAGATGGTGATTTTAAGATCTAATCCTCTGAGTATGAAGTGGTATATATTCTATACCTTGAGTATTTATCTGCAGTGACAAGAATGGCAGTTATGTACCATGAAGAGAGACTAGAGTCCAAAAGGATGATAATGTATCTATTGGCCTCTATAGCATGCAGGAAAAAACCTCTCAGAATGAGTATTTGCACTGGACATCACAGGGAAGGTCATGCGAGAAATTAGTTTCACTTCATAGAGAGATATTTACACATCTTCAAAGTTAAAGATATAGACGGGGGCTACCAGATGGGGAGTCTTGAATAACGTGTACTTGAAATCTTACACTTGTGTTTGAAATCTTACCTGAAATTAGCTCTGTTCATAGCTCAAATTAACTTCCATGCCATTAATACTGAAGACCTTCCTTCTCATATAATCCAAACATATAAAAAAAACCCATTTGCATATACAATGTAGATATACATATATTATTATATACATATTACTCACACATGTACGGCTGCTTACCAAATAATTCCTCCCCAGAAGAATGAGAAAAATACATAAAAAGCTAAAGAACCCCAAATCACAAAGTGATTTATCCATGTCCAGAAACGAGTATCCAAGGCAAGCTGAAAAGATATAAGATGAGAGAATTTCATGATGGGTACACATTGCTCCTAGTAATACACTACAGTATCTGAGAACTTGTACACAATATGATGCTTATAAGAAGATCTAGCTTGGGACATGTAAGCAGAAGAAAGTGGAATGAAAAGAAGAGACTGTAGAGCCAGTGCAAGGAAGAGCTGTGCCTGCCCTCAGGGCTCTAGACTCAGGTGAGCAGGTGTCTAACAAACAGCTAGCATATGTGGGGCTACAGATGCTTCATGACTGAAGGGCAAGGAATGAGGTAATGGTTATATTGGGGAGGCAGGAGCCCAAGTCCTCAATTAGTGGTGATCAGGGAAATGATGGTAAAAGGAGAAGGCTGAGCTGATGGAGGCAGGTATACTGAGAAGTAGTAGAAGAGGCAAGTGGTAGTTAGGAAGGGCTAAAACTATACAAAGGTGTCCTGAGAATTCAAACACAATAGATGGAGGTTTCTTAATGCAAAGGCAGCTAGCTCTAGACACCCAGCATCATGTACCGATGAATTTTGTGTCTGACTAGAGTGTGCCTTTCAATTGCAAACCTTTATCTATTCCATTAAATTAATATCATTTTTAGTTGCCTTGGATTTCAATCCCTTTGAGTTTCTGCCAGAGCAGATGGCTTCTTCAGACTGTGGTAGCTGGGATTTTCAAATGCAATCTAAAAAATAAAGTATGCTGCATTCTGCTTGCTTAAACTTTTGGAGCCACATGGACTAATATCCAGGGCATTTCATATTTGAAGAGGATGTGGTGTCTCAGTTTTGTTACTTGCTGTGACACCATGGTCTTCTTTACACTGTCTCATCCATAAACAGGATGTTGATAACATTATTAATGTAGTCCAGCCCAGCATTCCCACTCTCTGGACTTCTAAGGAAAATGCCACACATCCAGAGAAGAGGGACATGAGGAATACATTGCAATAAGGTCTGCTTTTTTTTGACGATAAAGGGCACTGGGAAGCCCTGGGGCCATATGCAGGGCCACAGGAAAAAGGGGTGGGGAGGCTTCTATTTCTGCTCATGAGCCTGTGAAACATGATAAATACTAACTAGCATTTGCATTTGTTGTACTGAGCACATTTTTTGTGCCAGACACCATTCCAAGTGCTTTACATGTATTCAGTAGTTGATTTCTCACAAAAAAACCTAAGAGAGGGAAGTGCTACTTTTACCTCCACTTTATGGAAGAGGAAACAAGTAGAGAAACAAATCTACATGTTCAAGGATATCCAAGTAGTAAGTGGCTAAACTGGTAAGTACTGTAACATTTTCCTTTATAGTCTTAAAACATGACTGAAATGGTAACTGAATAATACAAACATATATTTGCCGAAGACAATCCTACTTGTATGTTACCTGCTTTATAGTCTTATTTCATCACTAAGGAGAGTAAATTTCAGTGATGAATATATTATAAAGAATTTTTCACTACTAAAATCTTTTACCCACATATCACACACAGACACCTAATTCAATAGTATTAAGTATCCAAATTCCTTTAGAACTTGGGCGTTCTTAAACAAATGTATAACTCTAAAAATATTCAAGTATGTAAGATGGAAACACATTGAGAACTTGTTTACATACCACTAACATGTTGCTACAGAAGTGTGGTATATTTTTAAAAAAGAAAACAATATAGAGGACAGACAACATACTAGAAAAAAATGGAGCACAAATAACATACAAATATTTAATATCACATTTATTTTAGCAAGCATTCAGACTTGAGTAACAATCCACAACCAAAATAAAGACAAAAAAGACATATTAATATAAGGCCAATCAGCATTACAAAAACCGTTTTAAATATATTTGAATAAATTAAAATCTAACCTTCAGAGTTACAGTGAATACTAAGACTGTAAAAACAACGGTTCCAAAAGTCCAGTTTCCATATACCTGAAAAACATTTAACAATTACATGTACCATAAATATGCAACCCTGCTTACAAAAATCAAAAGCCAAGTTTAATCTGGTGTGTAACTGCCAAAGAGTTTTGTACAAATTGCTTAGGGAAATATCTGCCCAAAAGATCAGGCCCAAATGCTGGATTATCACAGTGATCCCAAATGTTCTTAGACAGGTACGCCACATTCGTGGCTGGGAGGGTTCACTTCCATGATTCCACGCAGCACCCAACGGGGAACACACTGGTGTGATAAAGGCAGAAGAAACCCACCATCGCACTAACAGTGATATTCATCAAAACAAGACATTTGGACAACTCATCTCTCTAAAGAGTTTCATATGGGCTTTTCCTCTAATACAGAACTAAAGCTCTCAAGTAAGGATTCATGTGCAGACAAATGGACTCACATGTTATAATTACAGCCTAATGCTCTGGCTGTAAATATGAGAGCTGTCAGCATGTGCACATCAAAGAAAAGCAGTTAACCACGTATCAATCCAAATGATGGCAATGAATGGCACATATGCTGACCAAACGCAGTCAACATCTGAATGCATAACATTAAAACAGAAAATGAAATGTAAAAAGTTTTTAAAAACTAAAAACAAAAAAAATTAGGGTTGATAGAAGCAAAAAAACGATCTGATCATATCATACATGGATGTTATGTTCAATTGTGGAGAGCAGTTCCTACACTTACTGTCAAATTTTAGCCAGCATTTAGAAGGACAGCGATATATGCAGTAAAATCTAATTAATTTGGACTTTGAGAACTCAAAATGGGAGAACTGGATAGAGGTTGGACTGAGGCTCCCCATACACCACCTGAAGATTTTGCTGAGCAAATGAACCATGTCCACAGAACTGCAGGAATCACCTGCTGTGGAGCAGACTCTTTTTAAGCAACAGTCAGCTCTATATAATTTATGGATGAAATAATAAAAAAATGAAAAGCGGAAGTCACAGAGTCAGTCATTAAGCCAAAGGAATCATAAAATGAGAAATGATGAAATCTAGTATCTCCTTACTGATGGGCAAAATCGACTTGGAAAAGCTGTAGTGACTTGTCTGAGGATGCAGAGCGATTCCGTAAGACCACTCCTTGGAACTACTTGCTACAGGAGCCACCTCTGAAGTGCCAGATCTCCATTTCCTCCAACGGCTACTAGGCGATGAACACTTTTAAAGAGTTCATATTAAGCTGATTTCGTTTGGTCCAAATTAGTGTTCTTACTTCAGTGTGTACTATTAAAGAACCCCTCAAGTTCACAGAGCATGTCACTTCTGTAACAGCTGTTGACTGTCTCAGTTCTAGACATGGTCACTGTACTCAATAAATTCTTTTTGAACCTTTGCTGAGCTTCACATTACGATTCTAAAGAATGAATGACCATAAAGAAGGAAGCCCAGAAACAGCAAAGGAGAACATAGTGGAAGCCGCATGCAAGGTGTAGGCTGGATTGTCCACCGTGTAAGTATGGGAAGAAGACCTCACAGCACAGCAACTCTCTCCTTGTGCAGAGGCAGGGCACACTCATTCCCATATAGTTACTGACTCAAGTAGTTGCTTGCTGGGAAGGCACTGGCAGGACCAGTGTAGCCTTTCTGGAAAACACTATGCTCCCGTGTGGAAGGGAAGAAAGCAGAGAAGGGAATTCCTTCTCTTTAAGTATCGGGCAAATGTGGCAAAGATAGGGCAATCACTCCCTTCGACTACAACCGTGGAATGAGAACTGAGTGGGGCCAGACTTTGCTTTAAAACAGGAAAAGCCTCACTGACATCATAGTGGAGGGGTTCAGTGTCTGAAGTCCCAAAATCTCTGTTCCTTTAGTAAAAAGTACAAGCTGAGCTAAGATTCCAGAAGGTTTGCACATAATCTCTCTAGTTAGCCATGCGCAAAGGAAGTAGTTTTTTACTTCAACACTTCTATTGTCCTAAAGAAGCTGTGAGAACCAAAATACGGTACTTTAAGAAAAATCGTTTGCACAATGATTTCAGCTAGAATATGCGTATTCGATCTAGTGCCTGTGAAAAAAAGGTAGGCCATGCTCATACAACAAAAAGATGTAATGACACACTTTTTTTTTTTTTTTTTTACCTTTGCATTTTCTTCCAGAGATGAAGTCTGGAAAAGAAAGTAAGCCCCAAAGAAGAATACTGTCCCTTCAAATGCAGCCAGAAATGTCCAATATAAGAAGGGTCCCAGCTGTAGCATGGCATTGCCAGAAATCTTCCTATTGAGAAGTGGGGGAAAAAAACACAGGTTAATGAAACTGTAAATTGTTCGTTTAAAGATACAGTGGGAGAAAAAAAAAAAGATATGAAACATCAAAGAAGCCATGCGTTTGATCTTGTTATAATGAAGGGGGTTACCCTCCTCCCCCAAAGCAATGGCAGGCTTCTGATAACAGGTTAGACTGAGTCACAAGTTTATTTTCCTGCAATCACCTCTGGAGGAAGGTGTCAAAGTGCATTAAGTTAAATGTCTGACCGCTGAAAACAGTAATATTATCAATAATAATTAGCTCCCATTTATTAAGTGCTTATTATAAACCAGAAAACTGGGCTAAAAGTTTCATATATATGTTGTCCATTTTCTTCACCCACATAAAAACATGGGATAGGTATTCTTGTCACTCTCATTTACAAATACTAAAAGCCTCAAAAAGGTGTATAATGACTTCCAAACTCTGATGTCCCTTGGAATCACCTGATTTAACAGGCCTCTGTTGCAACCCGAGCATCAGGGTATTTTTCAAGCTCGCCAGGTGATTTTAATGTGCAGTGAAGTTCAGGAGCCACGAGTGCAGCAGCGCCAGAGCTTGCTCTGTAAGGGGCAGAGGTAGTACACTATCCTAAATGTAGCTGGCTTCAAATACCATGTGCTCTCAGTCAAGCTAACAAGGCTTTCCAACTACAATTGCAATTTGCTTTCTCTTTTTAAAAGAGGAAGGGAGAGGAGGAGGAAGCATTTTTAAGGAAGGAAGGAAGCAACAGAAAGCACTCTTATTTTTTATTTTTAGTTGTTCTCCTTGGCCTGGGCTGCGCATCCAGGTCTTTGGGCTTTACGCGGTCCACATCCCAGCTGCCAACTTAGCACCAGGCTATGCTGGTTTTTCCTTTTTTTCAAGAGAATAGAAGGAAAGAAGGGAGGAGGAGAGGAAGAAGCATTTTTATTTTACTCAGTGGTTTATCTGAGATCCCTCCACCTCCAGCCCCAGGTCGCAAATCTGGGTCCTTGGTCATTAGTTGGTCTATATTCCAGTTGTCTCCACTGCCTGAGCCACAACGTATTTCTTTTAATCAACATTTCTTCCCAGAAATTTAACCTTTTATAGGGCTTGGACTGCCCTTTACGTTCTTTCAATTGAGTCAAGTGGCCTGTCTGAAGCTGCACAATCATGCTTTGATGAGCGGCAAGTGGACAGATCAGAAGTTTAAAATGTGTCAAAAATAGCATAATCTTCTTGGTACAAGTCAGAATGTTAAACAAGGCTACCATCTCTAATGGTGCAGCATTGCAGAAGGAATTCTTTAGGCTTCAACCTCAAATTGCTCTTGACATTTATCAAAAGGCATCTAGTCACTCAAATGGCACATCTGTTGCCAATGCTACTAAGAATGGTCACTGAGTTATTTCAAATAGGAAACACTGTTGTATGAAGCTAGTATCCTACACAGATGATACATAATGGCAGACACCTGAAACTTTAATAACATTGTAATGCAATGTAGATTCATACAAAGTGAAAAGGAAATGCTTTGCAACGTATATATAATGCTCCTTGTTCAGTTGGTATTGAGTACTGGGAGGCTTGCTGAAATCGTGGCAATTAGGCAACTTTCACTGACTGGGATTTCCAGGTGTGAGTGGGAATTCGCAATGCAGGGGATGCATACAGCAATGCGCTGCTGAATCCTAGAAAAGTTTCAGGAGCCGCTTCCCAGGAAAAAAACTCTCCATACAGCCAATGTCATGCCCAAGGCAACTAGGTGCCGCAGGAAAGGTATCTCTGTAAAGATCCTCGCAGGGAGTACCTTGCAGTTAACCATTTTCCAACAAGTATCTCACAGGGAGGCTGCTTTTGAGGGTCACTGACTTGGCTGAGGCAGAGAGGGTAAACGCACAAAGTGTCCTGTGTATCCAGAACATCTCTGGGAGCTACAGTACACACTGCTGGAAGAAAGCGGGAGGTGTGTCCTGGTGTTATCAGATTATAGGTGAGGCACTGCAATTAAACGAATAACCACGCCGTTGGAAACTCAAGATTATGACAGTCAACATGAGGAAGAGCTGAGGAGAGGTTGACCAGTAACACAGGCCTGAGCGTCTCTTTAGGATGGCAGGTCACAGGTATACTAGGAACTTTCTTTTGCCTTTTAAAGCTATAGAAGAAACTATGCTGCTCCCTCTACGGATGAACTACAGTTCGCTTTTAACATTTCTGTTAAAAAATATGAGAACATTCAATTATGTCTTATTTCAGATCAAAGCGTTTCAGGTCAAAATGCCTGAGTCGCTGAAGTCCCTAAAGGCATGATGTATACTACGAAACACCATGTTGTCAGTTATATTAAGTGGTCCAGTTGCAGAGAGCCACATGGAAAGACTCGCTTCATGCTTACCAAGAAATATTTGGAGGAACAAGCAATTTACCATGACAGGTTCAGAGCAATGCCTCATCAGAGCAGGCAAGAAATAAAGCTGCATTTCGGGCTGGGCAACAGGCGTGCCTTTCATTTCTGCAGCAGATGCGCTAAGTGTATCCCATGTGCAAAATTATTTACTAGTTCATAACCTGTTCCTAAAGTGTGGTCACTAAAACTTCATGGGAACACTTACAACAACTGTACTCAACAGATTTTTTTCAGACTTTCAACATTGTTAAGAGGAAGAAAGGCGGCAAGAATGAAGGCAAGCAGACAGGTAGAAGAGAGAGGCAGAAGCATTGTCTGTCTATCTACCTACCTACCAATCTGTTCATTCTGGTTGTTCCTTCTGGCCCTGGGTCATGAACCCAGGTCCTTGGACATTATGTGGACCAAGAGATTTGTCACCTGAGCCATCAAGGTGTGTCAAGTTTTCAACATTCAACATGTATGAACATGCTCAACACAGCCTGGAAGTTACATAGGAGGGTATTAGAATAACAAGCTTTATTTTAATAGAAAGAGGAAGAAGAATGAAAGAGGAGGAAGGAGCACTTTAAGGAAGGAAGAAGAGGAACAAACATCTTTAATTAGTTCAGTTTGGTTTTTCATCCCAATCCAAGGTCTGAAATCCAGGTCCTTGGACTTTATGTGGTTGGCACACCAAAGTCTCAGCTGCCCGAGCCACAAGGGCATACCAGAAGAAGTTTATTACCTACCATTTATTGAAACTTACTACGTGCCAGGCAGTTTTAAATACAGTCATTCATTAATCCATGCACCGCCCCTATGATTAGGTGCTACTGTTACCCATATTTTACTGAAAAATAAATTGGGACTGAATGGGAGGGACTCTGCCTGCTGCTGCCCAAACCCTACTTCAAGCCCCGCATCTATCCTATTGAGCTTTGCTTCAGTTGTTGTCTTAAGACAGAACAGCCTGAGAACCACCAGCCTGCTGGCCAGAGCAGAGGGGCATCAGGAGGACTGATTTTTGATCTTGGTCCACCCTGTGTCCTTAGACAAGTCACTTCTGGGCCCTGATCTGTCATTTAAAGAATGGGGTGTGGGAGCTGATGCTGTGTACGATCTCCACCATGCTTTCTATGATCGCCCTCTAGTGCTAATCACTCCTTTACAACCAAGATAGGGTCAGAGGAGCACGTTAAACAATGCCACGAGGATGCAATTAATAAACTCTAGATGGTTAACTGTAAGACAAATGATACGCTTTTGTCAACAAATAAACTGCCAGGTTAATCTACTGATTAAGAAGCATATTAACTAACTGTGAAATATGAACCTTATATTCAGATTCAACCAAACATGCTACAAAAAGAAGTGAAGTGGAGAAATTTGAACACAGACTGTTTAATCGATATTATGGACTTGTTAAATATTTAAGTATGATAGGTAACTTATTTTTAAGTTCTTACCATTTAAAGAAGAACTCTTTTGTGTATTTTAAATGTGCTTAAAAATAAGTTGTGATAGAGCAGACAGGGTTATCAATGAAATAGGACAGGCCCTGATTGGTAACAGTTGAAGCTGAATGCTGCTGAGACAGTGAAGTTCATATATGAAGAGCACTTTCTCTACTTCTCTGTGTGCTTGAAAGCCTTCATAATAAATATTTATAAAATAATGATACATTTTATAAATCTGGTTAAATCTAGTAATTATCAAATGTGAGTTTTGTGAGTCAAACTGATTAAAGAAATAAATCTGTGCACCTCCCCTTGGCACATTCATGGCCAGCGGGATGGGCATCTGATATGAATCAGTGCAAGGGCTATCACTACATGTACTCCTTTACTATCACACAACCAATGTACTATAATAAAGTAAGTCTTCGAGTGAAAAAAAAGTGTGCACCTCTACTTCATACAATAAACTGCCCAAATCTCTACTGCATTTGCTAGCAACTATTTAGCAACGCTTATAAATTAACATCTTTAGATTTAGCTGTAGGCTTAACTTATAAAAATCCAATGAATCATAGGCCAAGCAACTGGGATAGTGCCAAGTCCCTCATGCATAGAGAAAAGTGTCCATTTCCAACTGACCAAAATGAATATGATGGCTTGATGAGTCACTTATATTCTTCAACAAAATAGTTTTAGAATGGCATTAACAAAGGGGACAGGCGATGCTTCAGTGACAATTTATAAGAAAAAGGGTAATATAGCATCATCAGTTCAATCCACTACGGAATCAACGAAGCAATCAATATTCTAAAACACCACAGATCTTTGTGTGTGGCTTTCTTTTTTTTTTTTTTGGTCATTAAAATATATTGTCTTTAGTGAGGGAACACTCTTACAATGGGAGGTTTTCCTTTAAACATGTAAATGTCTCTTACAAAAAGAGAAAATCTCCACCCAACATTCAGATTGCCTCCTATAAAATAATCCTTATAGCAAAGAGATATTTGGGGGCTGGCAGAGATTTGGGTCCCCTGTAGGGATCACAGAAAAGTCAGTGTTGGCTGATTTTTCTGAAACTAAAGCATTTCAGTGAAGATTTAGAGCTTCATGATCCTAAACTGGGACCATACTTTTGCTTCTCTTGGCAAACAACGTCCACAAACAACTTGCTTCTGGCTCTTTTCTCAAGGGCTAGTCAATAGAGAATGCCATAGTTAAAAGAAAAGTAAGCTATTTTTGTCTTTTTCTAAGACTACAACTCTATGACATGGTAGGATCTAAATGGCGGACTGGTGATTCAGAACTAAATGGTTCCCACATATTCAAGCACAGGATGCACAGCTAGGACATGTCATTTTCTTGAATGGTCTGGTTTCAGTAGCTAAAACTCAAAACAGAACCATGTAATCAAAGCAAGTGGGCAGTTCTGTGTCCTTCTCACCTGCAGATGAAGTGAAACCTCTGACTTTCAAAGTCTGAGGGAGTTTTCAGCATGTTCAACTTACATGTACAATCGGGGATCTGAGGTCAGCGTGTCAACGTTGATGTGCTGTTCCAGTAGACTGTAGGCCAGGATGGGCAGCGACGTGAAGCAGATATTGTACATGGTAAGGTAGGCGGCATCATACAGTGGCTGCAATGACAACAGATGACAAATGCACTGTAACGGGCATCTGAAAGAGGACATTCACGTTTTTGGAAAAATCACAAGCTTAAAACAAGACAGTTTCCTTTCACATTTTTGGGGGACAGCAAAGGAAGATTTTGTAAAAAAAAAAAAAAGTCACCCTAACCAGTAATTATGAAAAATAAGCTATGAAGTATCACATTAATATACACTCTCTTTTAAAAGGACCCTATTCAGGATATTTATATGCTACAAAGTCTGTTTCTAACAGATAATAACTAATAACTTCACGAGACTTACCTGTGAACAAAGACCAATTACAAAAAACAAAACAAAACAACAGAAACCCTAAGGATAAACTAAGTATGGTAGGTGCCAGCGTGTGCCAGTGTTTTGGTTAAGATTTTACATGGTTTTAAATATCACTATCACCTTCTCTGGGCTGTGTTATATTAAATGCGACCATTTAGTAACAAAAACATAAATGTATTTGCCAAATAAGGCTAAATATCTGTACATGGGTATGACTTCCAACTCTTTCTGGCCCTGAATTGCCTAGGCCACAGAGCAAAATTTCCAACTTCAGCTGGCATCTAAAACTCCAAATAACTGAAAAACCCCTCACAATCCCCTCCGATCTCTCTCTACGTCCCCCACCTGAGTGAGGGATGTAGTTGTTGCCACCCTGGCATCTACTTTGGTGCCTGGTGCCACTTACATGGCTCAAGAGACATAGTTTGAATGGGTCATCCTCCACTTACCTCACTACTGCTTCTCAGTCTTCCCACCTCCCTGAGCCCTCTGCCGGATTACTCTATTGCTTGGAACTTTTTCTACCCTGTTTCCTTCACTCGTGTGGTTTTCATACCACCCAGTCATTGAAAATTCCCAAACATCTAGCTCTAGCTCAGACCTGTCCCCTGAGATCAAGACACACAGATCTAATTGTTTATTTGATATATCCTTTTGGGTGTCTAGCATATTTCAAACTGTGCATGTCCAGAAATGAATTTCTGGTGTGCCCTCACCTCAAACCTCCTCCTCTGGAAGTCTTCCCCCATCTTGGGAAAGGGCAACGCAACCTTTCAGGATCAGTCAGAACCGAAATCATGGATATATCCTCAACTCTTCTCTTTTTCACTTCCCACATCCTAGCCTCCCCTTCAGGTCTATTCGGAACCAGATTACCTCTTAGCCTCGATTGTCGCCCTGCTTCTCCCCTTGGCCTATGGTCTACTCGCCACCCAGTAGCTTGACCAGCTCTCAAGTCAAAGTCACTGCTTTGTTCAAACTCTCCAATAGATCATTTTATTTCTGAAAATAAACAACAAAACAAAGCTGCTGCCACGACTAGCAGAGCTACAGTGACGCCAAAGCCCCACCTGATGCAGCACCTCCTGCCTGCTTGCCTGCCCTCACCTCCAGTTCTAATCTCTCCTGCTCCCCACTCATTCCACTCCAACAGCAAGGGCTTCTGCACTGTGTCTCCAGCTTGTGAGGCACACTCCTGACTTAAGACCTTTGAACTGGCTGTTGTTCTTGCTGGGAGCATTTTTCCTTCAGATAGTTTCATGGCTTCCTCTCTTATTTCCTTCAGATTTCAGCTCCAATGTCACCTTCGAGTGAGACTAGCCTTAACTTGCCACGCCCTCTCCCAGGACACGTGTTCCCACTTGATCTCATTTCTTTTTCTTCTACAGTGCTAATCTGTTTCGAATTTACAACAGCAATTTATTTATGTTCACGGTCTGGCTCTTCACACTAGAATTTAAGCTCTATGAGGACAGGGATATTTATTTACTTTATTGACACTGTAGCTCGAGAAAGATCAAAGTAGCCCAAGCATCCAGGACTGGCCTGGCACCCGCAGCTGGGCATTAGCGTCTTCCTGCTGAACATAAAAAACGTTTCACAAAGCAGCGACATCAAATAAGGTCATCAAGACAAACAAAGGGCGTGCACTTGTGGCTCCGGAAGCTGAGATGGCTACAGGGTGTGGACCATGTAAAGCCCCCAAATGAGGTTCGACATGCAGGGTGTGGGCGGGGGGAACCAAAACGAAACTAATAAAAATGCTTCTTCCTCCCTCTAAAAAGTACAAAAGACAAAAACAAGATGATTCCATGATGATGTCTTTATATGAATAATGTTCACATCAAAAACATGACTAACGTTCCCATTCTGCCCAGTACGGGTGATCGCTGCTTCTTGATCCATGACAGTGTTAGCCTGCTTCCAATCTTCACTCCTAGAGAGTTTATGAACCACTCAGTCACAAAGTTACCCCCTCTTACTGACAGTACCCAATCTAAGAGCAAAGTCACATTTCCCTGCATCTTTCCTTAAAAATACAAAAGGCTGGGAACAACTTGAATACAGCATTAGGTTGTTCGTGAGTTGACTTCAAAAGCATTTACTGAGTGCCTACTAAGTGACAAATAGTGGAGGCAGAGAAGATTCATGGCTTGTCTGCCAAGGACCTCAAAATCTAGAGGGGAATGAAGAATGGTCTGACTTGCAGTAGAGACCAAGCAACATACAGTGAAGTAGAAAAACATAGTTGTACAAAGAATATGAAATTACTTCCCACAACGATTTAGGTGCATCAAAATAGTCTACCAAACTAAATTGTACTCCTCTCAAAGGTAGTATATTTTTTTTTAATTTTCAAGGGAAAGGACTTGTCTGTTGGCACACAACACTACATTTTCATCAGAACCTACCCATTTTCACTAATAAGTAAATTGAAAAAAACTCAGAATGACTGGTATGTAATTTAGTCTTGAAATTCATTCAAACAAAAGACGTATCAATCTACTTTTGTTCCACTTTGGTACTTTGAGTTTACATGAGAGATAATTGTAATTCTTAGATGCATAATTAGAGACAGAATGTCCTCAAAACAAACAACAGGTTTAGCTGATAATAGTTTCTTGTTAAACCTGTTACAAATGTTTCTTTTCATGAAAAAAAAGTGGGTGCAGCACTATCTTGGCTTTGCTAAACAGAAGAGTTGTTTTTTGTTTAAAGAAATTGAATCCTTGGCATGCCTTGGTGGCTCAGGTGTTAAGTTCATGCCTGGGGCACAGTCCGCATAGAGCCCAAGGACTGAGCTTCATAGCCTGGGTTGGGGGTAGGACAACTAAAATAAACAACTAAACTATTGCTGCTTCTTCCTCTCTGTTTCTTCCTGCCTGCCTTCCTCTTAAAAAAAAACAAACAAACATCTGAATCCTGGCCCCATTTCTACATTCTTCATAGGTGCTAAGTTCCAGGGTTGCAGAGAGCATCTGATGCAGACCTGAGTTAAAAAGGCCGACTACCAGTATGAACTTCACTAGTGCTATATTTGGCACCAAATCAAATTTAAGATATCACATATCATGTCACCGCTGCATTAAAGAGACTTTCCTCTTACCTGGCACATTTTTCTTCTAAGATGTCTGCATAACTCCTTCCTCATATCCTTCAGGTCTCTGCCCAAATGTCACCAGAGAGAACTTTCCAGAACATATTTTCTAAAGCAGCAGCCCTCTTCTCCAGTCACACTCTATACACTTGTTTTCTTTCGAGCATTAATCAGCACCTAACATGATTAGCTGTATGACTGCAGTCTCTCTCTTCCTGCCACTGCACTGCAAGCTTCAAGAGGGGTAAGAGTTTGTTTTGAGCACTGCTATATTCCTAGCATTTAGCCTGGCACATAGTAGGCACTTCAATATTTGTTAAATGAATGAACCTACTAGCTGAGCAACTGAGGCCATATGTCAGCTCGTATGGAGGTCTAAGCACAGCCCAGACAGTCCAGGGTCTTTAGAAGCCCTTGCTTTCTTTATACAACTCATGCTGCATTGAAGTATTTGAAAAGGATAACAGAGCAAGAGACTACTTTCAAAATAAAAATGTGTTCTAACCAGATTAAGTCAACTTCCCTTTATCATGCTGATACAAATTTAAGTACAAAAATTTGAAATGTCTCCTTAATATATGCATTCATTCAAGTATTAAGGAAAGAATTAGAAACATTTTGATTAATAGTAATCTGAATATTCCAGAAAAGGAGATTCATCAGAATGTACAAAACTCTAAAACTAATATTATTAGTTTTGAATTCAAGAAAGCTGACGGTACTTCCTACAGTTGGTAGATGATTAGTTCATAAAGTAATCTGATTAACTGATACCATGGGGCTGATGACGTGACAGTGATGTAAGAGACAGCATACCAAATGGCAAAGAGGCAAGTTCAAGAGAAAGAGAGCAGTCACTTCTGAGAAGAGTATGTTTTCTTAAAAATACTGTCAAGAAACTAGAAAAAGAGAACTTCCTACCATAAGGGGTAAAACACACCTTGAAATTTAGAAACTCAGTCTGTAATGCCTTCGGTCATGTTACTAGCTCAGATTGGTAAAATCACTGGGTCTCTCATAGATTACAAAAGTCTGAGTCACTAAGCATTAGAGCTCCTGTATTTAGTTATACTTCCACTAGAAGCAATGCAAAATTCATTTCAGTTGTTAAAACAAATTTATAAATGTGCCTTCACATCCCAAAACTTAAGTATCAAGTTCACATAACACATTTTTATGTTATAAATATTCAAAGAACAAAGAAGGCAAAAATATTTCACGTTGCACAAGTAAACCAACACATTATCCAGGAATCACGGTGACTTGGCCAACATTTTTCTATAAAATCAACATGAGAAACTGCAAAGGTGTGTGTTTTATTTGATTATTAAACTATAACATTTTAGGATAACTGGAAAACATTGCAAAACATAGAAAGAAAAAAAAATCAAACTACTCTTTTTTTAAGATGATCTTATCTCCAATAGGATGTACCAAATAACCTTCAAAAAGAAAACAAGAATACAGACATTACTAAAGCAAAGACTAAACACTTGCCGTGGTCAAAAACCAGGCCAAGAAGATCAACTGTTGAACCACATAAAACATCCTATTACTATGGACATACCTCTCCAATATCGACAATCCAATACATAAAAAGGTAATTTATTAATAGTAAACGTAAGCTGCATTATAACAAATAACTAGGGGCACAAACCTGTTGTGAGAATCCACAGAAGAACTGGTACAAAAATTGTGGCAAAATAAAACAAAGGTTCTGGAAAGAAATGCACAAAATGGTTAATGTCTTTACTCAACAACTTTAAAAACTAAAACAGGAATTTGTGTCCCAAACAGTCTACAGTCAGTCCTCAAATATATCTAATGCAGGGTTGTAAGGAAATAACTAAAAAAACAAATCATTAATTCATTATTAATACCAACTTTTGCCCTGGCTTTGAAGAAGAGGTAACGACTCATTTTGAGAATGTCTTTCTATTCTTCCTTCAAGGGAAGAAATGAGCTCACACAAAATAAATATCTAGACATACCCGGTGGAGTAGCAGTTAAGTCAAACACCTCTAAAGGAGACACACCACAAACCCCTGGGTTCAAGTCCTGAGCCCAGGCATAAACAACCAGTGGGAACAAGTAAATGAAAATTTACTCTTATGTCTGGTCTCTCTTCCTGCCTGCCTACTTGCCTTCACTCCTGACTGCGCCTTTCCTTTGAAAAGAAAATATAATACTACACCTTAAATGCCATTTAGATTTAAAAATCATCATGATATAGACTGACTTAGTGCTGTAATGTTTACTTTGAAGTCAATTAATGACCATAAATAGGAAATTAATGTATGCTGACACTAAACGGTCTCTATACTGTTTTATTGCCTCATCAAGTAATCAACATATTTTTTATTATACGCAAGGATGGCACTGTGGATGATACAAAAAACAAAACAAAATTAAAGCTATTACTCCTAAAAGCTTATTGCTAATTGAGAGAAAACTAAAAACAAATGATAAAGCAAGTTGAAAATTCATAAGGCAGTAAAAGCTACCGAGTGTGATTATAAATACTGAAATTGATGTCTTCAGGCAAAACTAACAGATGGACTATTCCCCAAAGGAAGCTCCCCTTCAAAGCAGGCTGTGACCTTATTTGAGAATAACTGTCATTTGTTCATGGTGACTCTGGATTTCTCTTTGGGAAGCACCTTCAAGAATGCATTTCTGAGTCATGTCAGAAAACTAGTCTCCTTCCTTCTGTTACACAATGTCATTTAGCTGATGTACCAGGCTCGGAAACCTGAGGTTTTTAAAAGGTCGATGCATCCTCAAAGGATGAACATCTGATACAGCTGACGATATCCAACGGGTTCTGAGTAAGAAGTCAGAATTTGAGTCAGGTGTTAAAGATTAATAGGATGTGTTAACAGCAGCAACCAAAGCAAGTCAGAATGGATTTTACACACATCAGGTAGGACAAGGTCAGGCTGTGGGATGTCTTAAAAGTCAGAATAATCCTTAGATAATGGAGAGTGAAGTTATTGGAGGACAAGTTCAAAAGCAGCATTTTTCAAACATGAATCTGACTGAATTATGAAAGGAGGAATGAAGGGAGAAGTAGAAGGCAGGAAGACCTGTCATGGAAGTACTCCAGGGGTGGGGCAAAAACAACTTGAGGCAGCAATGGGAAGGTAAGAGGAAGGAAAGTTTCTTCGCTCAGCCAGAGTTGAAAGTATTGGAAGACATCTTGGGACAACGGCTAGCACTAATAAACAAATAGGGCCAAGTCTGTAACTAAGACGATAATGAGCACAGAGGTCCTAAAGAAGACAGAGGGCTGCTTCTACATACATAATTCCCTACACTGGGAGCAGGAATACATCCATTACTGACCCTGGGTAAACAGCTGCCACTTTAATGCTGTTTTCCCCCTTTACATTCCTTCCATATGCTGGCAGTGGCTTGAATTGCAGGTCAAACTTTCTTTTTTGTTTTATAGGAAAGGTACAGGCAGGAATGAAGGCGAGTAGGTAGGCAGGCAGGCAGGCAGGAAGAGAGAGGAGGAAGAAACATTTATTTTATTTAGTTGTTCATCTTGGTTGTTCCTGTTAGCCCCGGGATGCAAACCCAGGACCTTGGGATGGTATGAGGACTGCACTGTCCACGGGCAGTTCACCAAATCACTATTCCACCAGGGGGTGCCTGTTACCATACATGAGAAGTGTGAACCTGCACATCTAAAACTTACACTATGTGTAAATCACTGTTACCTCAATAAAGAGAAAAAAATGATGTGCATGCCTGAGATCAGCTACTTCATCTTCACGTAAACCAGGTTCATTATGCATAAAATGAGAAATGTAAACTCTATTCAGACTCCAAATTGTTCTCTGAGAGAACCTCTAGGGTAGGACAGGAAGGTGGAGCAAGTGTACTGCCCTGGTCCATCACTGTACAGCCAATGAAATACTACCTCAACTTGTTTTGTTTAATTTTATTTAGAGGGTTCTGCTACTAAAGGGTAGTTTGCAATACTGATCAGAATACATAGGGAACCAATGATCGATGGTTGATACGAAAACATCACACTAAAGAGACCAGACATAAGAGTATATATGATTCCATTTACATGAAGCTCTAGAACAGGTAAATCTAATGTATATACTATATAAATTACATCTATCTATCTATCTATATATATATGAATGCTATATATTGCTGTGTGTTATATGGTAATATAAACTAGCTATGTTCTTGTATGTACCATACAAGAAGGAGGTAGAGGAGACCAACTAGGAGGGAGCACAAGGAACTTTCTGGGCTGATGGAAATGTCCTATTTTTGACTGGAGTGGTAGTTACATGGATGTACACATTTGTCGAAATGAAATGATTCATTTGGAATGGGTACATCTTATTGTGTTTAAACTATACTTCAAGAAAGTTTACTTAAAAATGCCATTTCCAATCTCTTGCGTCATCAAAGGGAATTTCTGGTTTCTGATTCATTAAACAGATCACCTCTATTTTTGTGAGCATATATTGAGGCCTATAAAAAGCAAAGGAAACAAGAAAAAAAAGAAGGGAGAATATGATGACCAATCTGAGTCAATGCTGAATTAAAAAGTCAGGAGTCAAATTATAAATATTTTCTCACATACCTTATAGAAGAAATACTGTACAAGGTGTGCTATTCTTACATAATAGAGGTGTCCATGAGCCAGCAGCAGCTTCTTTAAATGTTTAAACTTTGGAACAGAATAATCACTGTTCCTGGCTGCTTGGCGACCTTCTTTGCCTTTAATACCTAAAAAAAGAAAATCTCTATAGGGTGAGTTTCTTGTAGAATACGCAACTCCTTCATTTGTCATTTTCCTATTTTCAACTTACTGGTTATAATGCAATTATATAGTTTAACTTTTATTTTAACCAAAAAAATGTTTTTTATAACAGTGACACTGACACTTACCAATAACAATGTTTGATTAGTAATTCCCTATTTATAACACAATATAAAGCAATGAAAGCGAGTCATTATTTTAATCATCACAAGGCAAAAAATATCTGGAGGACACAAATCCTCCTCCCAAAAAACAACTTGCTGGGATGGTAGGTTTGCTGCCTCACAGTAGCCAACGGAAGGAAAATGGTGCAGGTCATAGAAAAGCTGTTGTTAGGTATTAATGTACATACTCCACATGACAGCCCAAGCCACCCATAAATATTGCCATGTAAAAAAGCAACCGATTATCATTTCTTATTCCCAAACATGAAGAACCTCAAAAGATACAGTGCAGCAAAATAAGCAGGCAATCTGGCCGGGGGAGGAAAATCAATCAAGTTTCATGCATGCTGTCAAAGCAAGAGCTAAATGATCAAGTGTGTTCCCAGCAGATCAGGGAAATTCACTTTCTTGGCTAATAGGAAAATATTCTCTAATTTTGCATTGCTACATTCTTACCAGGGATAAGACTTTGGGATGGACGTTCTCCATGATCAGATGAGGTCCTTTATTTAATTAACAATTATCATCCCCAAATTCAAATTCAAGATGAGCAACTGAAACAACTTCTCTAGATGATAAAACCACTCGACCTAAAAGCAATACTGATACCTTACAGCTGTCATCACATTAGATATTTCTTACCTATTCCCACGTGGGATTCCAAGATCATACTAACATCATTGGCACCATCACCTATTGACAGTGTTATTGGGCTGCCTTTTAAATTCTTCACCATTCTGACAATCTAAATATTAAATACAAAAGAGGTAAACAGAAAAATAATAATGTGAAATTATACTACAATGGGGGATTATGCCTCATCCACACTTATAAATGGATGCTTTGCAAACAGAAAGGGAATCTGTGCATCTGTGTACAACAGCCTTGAGTTCTCAAAGGCAGAAGAACACAGCTATTCATTATCATAGACCCTATAGGAAACAAACACATTTCTGACCTCTTAGATCAGGTGTTGACTGTGTGACAGTGAAGATCACAGAGCTGATTTGAGGTAACTTTCACAGGGCCACAGGAACAGAAGTAGAAAGTGAGAGAACAATGCTTTTGTGGCTTTTCTCTTGCTATCCCCACTGACACTCCCACCTCCCCTCAGGTCCCCCTAACCCTTATTCCCAGGGTCACAACTAAGGTTAAATGTTTGCACCCATCTATCTATCAACGGAACTTTACTAAATCTCCTTCTGCTCCATTTGATTTGATCTCGCCTACAGATAGCGGCACTGTAAAAGAGAGCATCTTAAAGGTAGCAAGAAATGCAGAAAGATAGCCAAGATCTGTGTGCAAAGCCTGTCACCACTGCCTGAGTGTTGATGGCACAGTCCGTGAAGTGCTGTTTATGGTAGGTACTGAACCAGCCACCATCTGGCAGTTTCTAACAGGAAGGGTATTAGGTAAGGAGCACCCATCCCACCCTATGTTTTCAATAATGACTGCTTGATGTGTCAACCCTGAAAACCCTCTGTATCGGGCAGCTTTTAAAAAGCTTACATAATTCAGTAGCTAAATAATATCTTGCAAAAACTCTGTCCTCACAATTGTTCTCATCAGTTAACAAATAAAACCCATTTTCCAACATAATTGAGATGATTAAAAATAATTTTGATAAGACAAAGCCACCCCAAAATTTAGCCAGATTTTAGCTGCATCCAATAACATCTTTAAAAAACCCCAACCCAATTTCATTTAACAGAAAAAAAAATGGTGCTACTGTGAAATGCCAGCTTTCTTCCAATCCCACCCCCCGCAACTTGGGTCTTTTGAAAACTTTCTAAGACTGTCAGAGATAATCTATGTGAAAGAGTCAAAGAAAAACTGAAAAAACTCCAATTAAATTTGCTTTTGATGGGCAAAATATTGGTTAGACTAACTGCACCTGTTATGCTCTGTGCAGTAATGATTTGTACCTCAAAGAAGAAAAACTGCTTCTAGACAAGACCTAGGAAAAGCTATAAAATGATCAAAGGCGACAGTTTCTACATGAAAATACAGATTAAAAAGCTTAAAGTTTGACCTGGTAGAAAGATAAAAGGATATAGGGCCATGAAAAATTTAGTTAGATAAACATGGACTTTCTTACTGGGAACCAGGTCACATAGATTAAGAACTTCTTTTGATGCTAAGATAGCTCATGAAAAAGAAATGAATTTACCAACAACTATTTATTGGTCAAATATAATGCATATAATACAATGCAAAAAGATCCCCAAAAGATAGAAAGCTTGGTCACACACCTTAAGAAGTATGTAGTGCAATAGTAGAGACAGAGCATGAATACAAGAATATCAGATAATCAAGTTAACAAGATAACAATAAGCACTATCTGTGTAAGTTGAGTATATAACACTGTCATCTAAATCATCCATGTAAGAAAACCTCTAATGTCAGAGAAGGGAGAGAACAGCATATGCCAGGGTGATCTGGAACGATTTCGTGGAAGGAAGAATGATTTGATCCGAATCATGAAAGAATGGTAAGATCTGCACGGAGAGCAGAAAGAGGGGTTGAAACATTCCAGAGCAAAAGTGGTATGGTCTGAGGCACACAGCCAGACTTCATGCAGTACATGCTCAGGTAATAGGCTTGGCTTGGCGAGACAGTGAATTTTCTTACAGGGGAACATGGACAGACACTATCTCGAACCAGATCAACAGAGAGTGATGAAAGTTGCAGTAGGGTACAGAAGAAACCAGAAGAAACAGAAAGATTGAAGGCAGACAGAAGTTAGGTACCTAGTTATACGCAGAGTTCAACAAGTTATTTAAAAGACCTGAACCTGGAAGGGTATGAAAAGAAAGGAGTATATGGAAAATATACTGTATTAGAAAACGACATAATTTGGTGACTGAGATCATAAAGGAGGGTAAAACACGAGGGGATGTCAACACAGATTTCAAGGTTTTCAATCTATAAACCTGAAAGCATAGTGAACTCAGTAAGATATATAGAAAAAGACAAGAAAAGTGACTGTTGGATTCTTGAGAAGGCTGAATTGGGGTGATAAGGACACACCTAAGAAGTGTTCAGTAAACAGCTAGAGAAGTGAAGAAGAACCAACCCCAAAGATTTGGATTCAAGAGGTGACTTGATTATCACCTATATGGACATGACAGATGAGGTAATCCCTTGGAAAAAGCGATTGTTCACACTGAGGACTGAACCACAGAGGACGCCACATTCCAGGTGGGAACACAAAGGGATTAGGATGTCAGATACCTGCCTAGCCTGTGAAGCAGTTAGATTTCAGGTGAGAAATAAATTTGAGCAGTGGACCGTGAATGTAGGGGGCAAAAAGAAGAAGAAAAAGAAAAGGAAAAGGAAAAGAAAAAGGAGAAAGAAAAGGAAAAGGAAATGGAAAAAGAAAAGGAAAAAGAAAAGAGAGAGTGAAAGATATAGATATTGAGATTGCCTCTAAGGGGGACAGATTTCTACGGACTGTTTTGGTAGGTTCTTTGCAGCTGGACTAGCTGAGGCTTTGAAGGGTTAATAAAAAAGAAATAAGAGCATCTGACTGCAGTGGGGACTGTGAGAAGGAAGCAGATAAAGACCATACCCCAGGTGAGTATGTACGTATGTGTGTATGAGTGTGTGTGTGTAGGAGGAGGTGGGGTATGTGTAAAGGAGAAGTCAAAGACACAGAGACACAGTCATCCCCTTGGTCTAGAGCTAGTAACTGAAGAATCTGAGGAAGCAAGACTAAAATATATGAAAGAATATTCTGGAACACAGAGGAGTGTGCAGCTTAAGACACTAAGGTTCCTTACAGCAGTGAGTACAAGGAAGCAAGGTGAAGCAGATCAACGTGGACTGGAAGAGCAGGAAAAGATAGCATATGGGAGGTGGTCTTTGATCTGGGTTTTATTATGAACAAAATTGTTGTTAGACCAAGATGAATTCAGAGACAACTACAGATGAAGAAAGTATACGGGGAAAGCTTTGCAAGTTGGCCTGAGCATAGCATGTAGAGGGGACACATCGTGGGAACCACCTACAGGAGTGGAGGATTCATGATAGATACGGTGGTGATGGGAAACACACAACATGCAGAGATTAAGGGCCAACTGTAGTGAGTCCCAAGTTGAGTCATATGTCCTTCATCCTAAGGAAGCAGGAAGCTACTGAAAGTTTAAGGTTAGAATATATGACGGGACAAGGAGTGTTTCAGTAACATTAATGTGAGAGTGTGGCTCAAGAGACTGAAGAGGAAAGGAAGGGTGGAAGCAAGGAGACTAAACTGTAAAGTCCTTTTTTTTTTAAAAAAAATTGATTTTATTGAAGGAATGTTGCATTTGAACATTAACTTGGTTTGAGGCGTACACTGTAGCAAATTTACATCTGTATATAGTACAGCAGGTTTACCACTATTTCCTTTTCTTCCCTTCGCCTTCACTTTACAATTAATCCCCTTTGTCCTGTTTTGTGTAAAGTCTTACGGACTTGGCCCTAACTGGAGATAAAAAGTTTAAAAAGATGGCAGCAAAACAGGAGGTATGACAAAAGGTAGGATCAATAGGACACTGAGACTAAATGTAGAGTGAGGAAGAAAAAAGGGGCAAAAGCAGCTTGGGGACTTGGAGAACAAAAGAAAGATGGTACCAGTAACAGAAATAATGAAGATGAGATAAAACAAAGGGACCTGAGGGAGAGAATGTTAAGATCTGTCTTGGACACTAGAATTTAAAGGACAGTGGGGAATTTACATGCAGCTGTTTAGCAGGCAGGTAGAATATGAAACTTAACATCAAGAAAAAGTGCGGACCAGCGATATGTCAAGAGGAGTCGTACAAATGGATGTACTTCTCCAGAGATACAGGCTAAAAGTGAAAAGCTAAGGGAAGACATAAGCCCTGAGAGAGTAAATACTTAGGAGAAGATGGAGGTTGAAACAAAATAAATAGACATTAGGTTGCCAAGAACCATGGACCATCACAGAAACCAGGGGAGAACTTTTAGGGAGATGAAGAGAGTGCCAACTGCAGCAGAGAAGGTCACTGCTCCCTAAGAGGCTAGTCCACAGAGTAGAAGAGGAAGCAAGAACGCATGGGACCAATGTAACAGGAAAGCGAGGAGCATGGAGTGGAAGCAGCGGACACCAAGCACTCATCAGAGAAGTCTGGAAGGTAAGGAACTGGACAGTCAGCTTGAGGGGATAAAGTAAAGTACAGGTTCAATTCAAACTGGTAAGAACTACTGAGTTGGGCCAGAAAGCAGCCAGGGAAGATGCAATAAGGTAATAACGGCTCTCTGAAGGAAACACAAAGGGAAACTGAAGTGAACACTGGCGCGCAGGTGTTCGGAAGCACCCAGAATGGAACATGAATATCAAGTTACCTGTGCTTTCTGTAAGGGTGCCATCCGACAGCAGAGCACAGCAGTGCATTTCATACAAAGCTGTAGGAAAATGCTTTTGTAATTGTTGGAACTGGAGTCTTGACTGGAATTTAATATGAGTGACAAGGTGGAACCATCGATGATTAGTCCATATTCTTGATGTTCTGTCCATGCTCTGAAAAGGAAAAACAGTGCTGTTTACATTTCTACTTAGGAATCTGATATTTTTTAAACACAAAGAGGCCCAGAAAAGAGTCACTATCAATCTGGTTCCTTGACCTGTAAATTCTAAAGAAGCAACTTCTAACAGTGGTACAATAGAGACTTTCCATCACAGCTTTGCAACTGGAGCTGCCTATACAGGGGACGATAAGTTCTAAAAGGTATAGAAATAATATTGAGTAGCTGGTCTCAGTACGAACACCTCAATGTGAATTTTGGAAATTACAGATCAGTCAAACACTGCTATGAAGACAAATCAGCAATCAGTCAGAAAACTTAACGATGCAGGGAAAGGGACAACACAGCTTGAGGGCACATAAATCACAGAAGAACTTTCCTAACATCTTTGTCCAACTGGCAAAACATACTGATATACCCAGCTTCTCTAAGTGAAATAAGTCAGTAGGTAAAAGACAAATACAGGATGCTCTCACTCATATGTGGAATATAAAGAAACAAAGCAAAGGAGCAGACAAAACAAAAAACCCTTGGATACAGGCAACAAAACTGAGGTGACCACCATGGAACTGGGTGGGGGTGACAGGAGCAAGTGATGTTGGGGTCCATTGGACGATGGGTTAGAATGTTTGGTAATTTGGTGGTGGGCGTGCTCTGTTATATATCTGACAAATGTTGAACCTGTACATATGCACTATTTTATAAATCAAAGGTACTTTAATAAAAGCAAAAAAAAAAAATAGACACAGCTTCGCAAATGATGGAGTACCTGAAACAAATGATGCTCATTAAAGAGTACCTTACAACACCGATATTTCCTTAAATGAGTATCACTTGGGACTGTTCTCAACCCAAACTTCTCATTAAAATCCAGGAAGCTTTTAAACATTGCTATGCTAAAGTCTATCCCCAGGCAAATTAAATAAAGAGTATTTTGAGCAGGGTTTGGTTATATATAGGTGTGTTTTTAAAAGCTCTGTAGGTGGTTCGCATGCATAGCCAGAACTAAGAGGTATTAGGTGCCAGGAAAGACAAATATTAACAGGTGCTAGGTATTTAAGAAAAACATATGGGTGAAAACTTAAACAACTGAGAAAATCCTAGCAGTTAACATTTCATTTTTTTGGAATTAAGAAAAAGACAGTGATTTTTCAATTTGTGTTCAGGGAATCTTGGGTATCAACTGAGAACTGCTGCAGTGGAACTATTAGACACAGCAGGACCTCACAGTTATACTTCATTCGTTAATTTTTATGCTTCTCAAAGAGGAATGTTTAAAGAAATATTATTAAAGTTCCTAGGGATCTTGTTAAAGCACAGATTCTGATTCAGTAAGTTTGGGGAAGATCGTTGAGATTCTGCATGTCTAACAAGCTTCCAGTGATAATGGAGCTGCTTGTTCTATGGAGCAAACTCTGAGTTGTGAGAACCTGACAGGCCCTGCCACCCCGTCATTCTCTCTTAGATGTATACTGCTAACAGTGTTATGATGCTCCTACTTTACCCCCATTTTGCTTAATGACTTTATAAGCATGTTTTATTCACTAATTAAAGATCAATCATATATTCACCTTCTTTGCTCCACTATTCAAAGAGCTGACTTAATGTGCAGAAACCAGCTTAATAATCCTTCAAGTAATATAGTAAACATCAACTATAAGTAGACCACACAGAAGAGTGGAAAGAATTACTGAGTAATCATTCAATAGAGAACAGAAAACCTCTTGGGGTGATAGAAGCAAACTTGAGGGAATATATTAAACCAGCCAAGATTTAAATGGTTAATTCTCAGTGACTGGGAGAATATGTACACACAGAAAAAGAAAAGTGAGTTTTTTGGTAGTAGTTATCTAAATTGGAGCTTGAAAGACAAGGAAGGAGGAGGTGAGGAGAGAGAATGCGTGCTCCTGGTACACCAGGAAAGCAAGGTGAAAACGTCACTTGAGCCATGTCTGGGTGGCTTAGTGGATAAGTCTGCTGCCTCCGGCTTGCATAGACCATATATAGCCCAAGAACCCAGGTTCATAACCTGGGACCGGGGTTAACAACCACAACCAAGATGAACAACTAAATTAAATAAATGTCTCTTCCTCCTCGTCTTCCTGTTTGCCTTCCTATTCAATTTCATTCCTGCCTGGACCTTTCTTGAAAAAAAAAGTTCATTTGAGACCCTTAGTGTGACCTGGATCTGTGGGTAATGGAGAACCACTAATGACAATGATTTCCAGGCAGGGCTATTATATAGGCAAAACTATTAGTCTGGCAGAGGGGCTTAAGGGAATTTAGGAAGGACTTGCTAGGAATCTAACGGACAGCACTAGTAGTGAGGATGGAACAAGGATAAGGCTTGGTGACTGATTTGAAGTGGAAGGGACAAAAGAAGAGAAGCTGGCAGCAGGAATTCTGGATGTGAAGACTGTTAATTTGGGGTAAGACTGTACTCAACTCCCAACAGATAAACCAGGCAGAGGGGAAAGTTTCAGATGGTGATGGCTTCCAGAAATACTGGCTTTTACAAAAGTCTTCCGGAGTTGCTGACTGGCGTTATGGACTGAATTGTATTCCCTCAAAAGTCATATAATGAAGCCCTAACTCCCATGAGGTTATTTGGAGATGGCATCTTTGGGAGATAATTAGAGTTAGATGAAATCATGTGGGTGGGGCCCTTCTAAAGGATTAGTGCCTTTATAAGAAGAGGAGAAGACATCAGAGATTCCTCTTTCTGTTATGTGGGAACTCAGTTAGAAGACAGCCATCTGCAAGCCAGAAAGAGGAACTTCACCAGAACTCAACCATGCTGGCACCCTGGTCCCAGATTTCTGGCCTCCGGAAATATGAGAAATAAATGTCTATTGTTTAAGCTATTTAATCTATGGTATTTTGCTATAGTCTGCTAAGCAGACTAAGACAAGAAAAATGCTGGAAATGTGGACTGCCTTTATGTACCATTTGGCTAAAGAAAGGAAACATTTAATCACAGCAATTAATAAAAACCTGTTTTCTCACTGAAGCCTAAGTTCTAGACGAAAAACAGCTGTTTTAGAATTGGTCACAGTCTCATGAATGCTGTTTTTTTTTTTTTTCATTGTAAAAGTTTCTATAAACAGTAGAGATGAGAATACAGATAAAGCATAGTTGTTAAAAGCATGAGTTCCATCAAAAAATAAAGATGGATCTACCATTCTATCCAGCAGTCCCACTTCTAGGCATATACCCAAAGACTATAAAAACACTAATTAGGAAAAAAAATATCTTCACTCTTATATGTTCATAGCAACCCAATTCACAAAAAGAGGCTATGGTAGATATACTCGATGGAATTCTATGCAGCTATTAAAAATGAAATTGTGCCCTTTTCAACAACCTGGATAGAACTGGAGGGGATCATGTTAAGAGAAATAAGTCAGAAAAAAAGAAAGACAGGATGGTTTCACTCATATGTGGAATATAAAGAAACAGCTGAACTGACAAAAAGACAACAAAGTTCTAAAATTCACAAGATGCATGACTATGGTTACCAGAAAGGAGGGAGGGAAGAGGGAACCAGGGAATGAAGGAGTAAACAGTGGTGCTAGTGGGTGCCAGAATGCTAGCGGCAAGTATGGTGTGATGCGCACACAAATTGAGGTATGAATTCAATATCCTGTAAATCACATAACAATGTAAGCAAACAAAGTCAATAAAAACAACAACACAAAAAACAATAAAATTGAAAATAAATAAATGAAATCACTGACTCTGGAATTGGATAGACTCACTCCACCTATTATTAGCTGTGTGATTTCAAATAAATCACCCTATCTCTCTGAGCCTTAGTTTCCCTATTTGTAAAGTAAGAAAATAAAATCGCCTTATGTACATTATGAAAATTAGATGAAAGTAACTATACAAATTTCATAACAATATTCCTGAATCATGAATGCTCAAATGGAAAATATTTCCCAGGGGTGTTTGGATTTAGCATAAGCACATCTGGTTGCATTCTAGAAGAAGAAATCTATTTGTTTATGACCAAGGTAAATTACAGTAATCGGTGTAGACACAGTTAAGCCCAGGCCAGTATAGAAAAATCCATCTCTGGGCACTGAATTATTGTGGAACAATGGCCTTCCTTGAGACCCTTAGATTCCACAAGCTCTTCCTAAGCAGCTAGTTTTTAAAAATAAAAGTCAAAGTGGCCACCTTAGTGCGTTTTTGGTTCTCTTTGGAGTTCTTGAATATGACAACCCACACAGAAAATGACTCTAGAACCTCAAAATGCATGGATTTCTTACAATCAATTGAAGAGACCAAGGAAAGGAAAACTTTTTTCATAATACTAGAGCAAGCCAGAATATCAATGCAGGCACTAAACATTTTGAAATTGAGCTATTTTTCTAAACCTTGGAGAAGTGCAGGGTTTTCTTTTAAATTAAAGGAGAGCTGGAAAGTGCCAAATAATCTCAAATGGGCCATTAGCCGAATCTTCAGGAAAGGTTTTAATTTACAAGTATAAAAACACTTGCAAACAACAAAAATGATAAATTATAGAAAACAGGGCCTTCTGCATAAGCAGCTGTGATTTACATCCGCACCACTGTCTAAATATAAGAAATTGACACACTTTCTTACTTTTTACGGCTTCTAGTACTTTTAGGAAATTCATGCAGCAACTTCTTACGATATTCTATCAACAATTCGTGCAATCGATCTTCTTTCCTTTCACTTTCTTCGATGGTTTTTGTGGTCAGTTCTAAGAGCTCGGTGCTGGTTTGGAAAAGGCGGCAAGCATAGCAAGTGGATTTGGCTGTCTCCATCTTGTCTCCAGTAAGTACCCAGACTTTCAGACCTGCTGCATGCAGAGCTTCAATGGTTTCAGCCGCTTGATCTTGCAGCCTGGGAATACCAAGGAAACCTTGTTATCTTTGAAAATTCCTCACGGAGATTCTGCAAGAAGGCTTGTTAGAGAGAATATTTTTACAATTCACAGCAATTCTCTCTCTCTCTCTCTCTCTCTCTCTCTCTCTCTCTCTCTCTCTCTCCCCCTCCCTCCCTCCCTCTCTCTATATATCTTCTACTCTTTATGAGAGTGTTATCTCTGCATAGTTTTACTTATTAAAGTGAATTTCAGACAACGAGCTTTAGAAAATTCATGACATCTCCACGTAACTGGCGACCAATGGTAGAATTGAGACTTGGCACTCTTAGCTACAATATTCAGAAGCTCATTATTCTTATTTACTGTCACTTAAGCACATTTCATTATATTTTCTATCTCATCATACAAATATTTAACATGGCTCAAATTAGAAAGAGCCAAACACATTGTAATCAGATATTGAGGGAAGCGAGCAAATCCTCATCCCCGGTGCTTTAAGAATAAGAAGGTCAGCCATCCTGAAACAGAATTTAAACATAATTCTGAAAGGCAAGGACAAAAGAATGATACTTTGAGTTCCTTTTTTCCAAAGAATAACAATGAAATTAGACTAAATAAATCCCATTAGAATTTCAAAGTACCCTCCACTGTGGGAATATATGCTTGCAAGTTTTTGTTTGGTTAACACTCATAATTTACATTTCTAATTTCTAAAAAAAATCCTAAAATAGTTAGAATCTCAAAATTTATTCTTTCAGACTGATCATGTCTACAGCTATGCTTGGTGAGCTCAACCCGTGTAACTAGAAAATTATTTTCGATTCTGTAAAAACATGCACTAGTCTGTTAAACCAATTTAGATTAAGCTCTCAAGTTGCCCTGCCTTGAATTTCCTTCCTGCTTATTATCTCTGTCAAATGTAATCCACTCTTCCAGGTACCAGTGCAAATGATGCCTCTAACACAAAGCTCCCTATACATAATAAGACTATTTCAAAAATATCTACATAAATACATGTACGGGCAACTTTAGTAAATATTAAAAAGACTTTAGAAATGACTGAGTGACTCACTCTTCCAAGCCATAAATATTTGGTTTAAAAATCATTCCCACAAACAGTTCAAAATCTGGTGCACAAGACAACAAAGCTAAATCAAATATTTTAAAACTTGAGAATAAACTACAAATTTGGACAGATACAACGCTAAATGACTGGTCATTAAAATAACAAAGAGTGCCATTTTCTACTTACTTGTCTTCCACAGCAGTGGCTCCAATTAAATTCATGTTTGTCTCAATATCATCAAAAACCTTTTCCATTTTTTCTTCTCTGTCTTGTAAGGCCATTTTTGCCTCTATGAGCTGTCTGTTAATTATTTCATAATCATCAGGAGTAATTTCTTTGAAGGCTACACAAAGTGTCCGATATCCATCCTAGAAGCAAAGCAGAGATCTCTAGTTAGTCAAATAATAATCTGAAAAAAAAACTAAAAATAAAGAACTAAAAAACAAAAAACCAGTCTCCTTGAGCACTCTTGCTTTATCTATATGTGTATAGACGGATTACAGGTACATTCAATTAGGTAGTGAATAACTAAATATTGTTCTTGGGGTGAAAAAACCAACAACAACTAAAAACAGAGATTCTTGAGGTCTTCAAAGGTACAAATTCTGAACAGAAACTTGTTCCAGGGTAATGTTTTATCTTAAAATAAGAAAAAAATTACTAGCTATCCAAGTACAAAAAGAGACCATAAAAATAAGCTAAAAGTCATTTAAAGAACCCCATAAAAATGATCATCTCCAGCATTTTTCTCTTTCTTCTCACTTGGGGGAGGGGTACAGGCTCACCATTGCATTGCGTTCCACATGGGCTTTAGTTAACTCAATTTCATGATTTTGCACCCTGGGGAAAACTGCTGAGTCTGCTCCTTTGCAAAAAAGAAGTAAGTCTCCTAAAATAAAGAACCAAAGTACTCAACTTAGAATTTTAAGAATGGTATTGGATTTTAACAACATAACTATTAAGGTAGCTTCTCCCACCCAGCTGTTACCTATTTGAGCCTACCTTGCAATACTCACTCAAATGGAATGAGACATCTTGATCTTTTACTCTGACAATATTCACCAATATGGACATAACTAATAACCCAGAGCTTTCAAAAGGGACTTCTGTTAAAACATACTTCCTTTCGGTAAATCATGGGAGACCATTTTTACAAATGTTGTCAACTATGGTCTAAAATGTACATGTAACATTACAGATGTCAAGAACCAAAGTCCAGATCAAACACATTAAAATATTTTGAATCAACTACCCAAGTGGAGCTTCTGAGACAATGACCTGACACTTCTACTGGAAACTAGATTGTAGGATATGCTAGCACCAGTACAGCTTTATATCATTCAATGCAATCAAGAATGAGTCACAGTCGACATTAAGAAAGACACTTCATCCTTATGAAGAAAAGAGCTGTGCTCAATACATTTTAAAAAAGGAGGAATGGAGGGGATCTCTGAGATCAAGACCGTTGGAAGAACTCTTCAACAGATATCTTACCATTTGCAGTAAAACTCATATGCACATGTGCACAGTTAAGAACAAGTATTTAAAATGGGAAGCATTTTTCCCATTTTCTCTCACATATCCAACGTGTGTTTATAAGTCACAAAACCAATTCCACAGTCATATAATGAAATCAATTTCATGATTTTGTAGTCATACTACAAAGTATCAAAACGTGAGATATGTTCCTTCAAAAGTCTGCCTAGACTTATTCTCACATTAAGGAATGTGGAAAAGGTTTACTACTAAAAGGTAAATTACTGGGAAAGAAATGAAAGATGTTTTGTAAAACTATCTGGATGGACACATACACAGATGTGGGGACACATATACACATACACACACATACATACTACACATAAACAGACATCTGAGAGTCCACTAATGAAGCATGAGTGCTCCTGCATGGGTTCTGCTAAATGAGAGATGGCATCCCATCTAGTATGACTGCACCCCTGGTAACAAAGGAGCCATGAAGTGATGGTGCTGGTTTCTCCCTGCAAAGGGAAAGCTTTTTACTCTGTCCGAGAGCCCAGAGAACTGGAGTAAAACCAATGTGTTTCCCAGTAAGCCAGTCTTTAATCATCTGTAGCTCCCCTGCTTCCAAGCAGTGTAAAGCAATAGGGAAATTTAGAATGTCAGGGAGGTATAACCACCAACTGTCTACACTCAAGGATTCTACTGCCAGAACCATCCAATTGCACTGGACATTTATTCTGGGCTGCTGCATGTAGCCATCATTAGTGACTGATCAGTACACTGAGATATAAAAATGTCACCTTTTCAGTTCCTGCTTGGACATTCAGAACTGAAGAGTAGAACCCAGTTTCCAAGAAAATGCACATAGTGTCATACATTCTGCCACTGAGAATTTGGCAAACTGAATATATGCGCTTAAATAAACCCAGGAAGGCATTTATAAAAGCTACTGCTTTTCATGACTAAATAATCATACACCACAGAAAATACTTTTCTTTCTTGAAATGATCAACATATCAACAAAGAGAAAAAGTCAAACTCTTAAAATGCATACCTGCTTGATTCTTCACTATTACACTCATACGACGACGGACAGAATCAAAATTTAAGGTGTGAAGAAGCTCATACCTTTACGAGAAAAAAATAAGAAAAGTAAAATACATAGGCCACATTAGGAAAATAAAACATCTTAATATATTGAAACATCTGAAATGAACAATTGTCCTCTTTGAGAAAGAGTTGCTGGTTGTGTGCACAAATGCACTTTCTCTAGTGTCTTTGAAATTTCTCTGCATGTAAAACGTATCAGAAGACACCAGTGGTAGTTAAGAGCTATCTATATCCTCTTATTATGCTACTTAAAAAGAGAGAGTGACTACATAGGATTGGAGACAATGAGCTGTCCCAACATGCCATATCTGGGTGAGGGGCATGTGTCTAGAATAAGTCCCACCTTGCCAATTATTGAGTGACTACTATGTGGCAAGCATAGTGCTAGTGAATAGACAGGAACCTTCTTGGGCGCATTTCCTCCATGAGCTTACCATATTGCACGGGAAGCAGAGGGCGATAAGAGTACTACCAAACACTGTAATAAAGGAATTCCCCAGGGGAGATGTCAGTGCAGGGCATCTGGGGGACCTCTTCCTGCAAGAGGTCATGCCTGAGCTGAGTGCTGCAGGACTAACAAGGTGAAGAAAGGGAGCATGGTATTCCTAATAGAGGGAAGCGAATGCACAAAAAGCACAGCAGTAGGCAAGCACAGCACCCACTGGAGGACTTTAAGCAGTTCACTAAGGCTTGATACCTAGTTGATAGGGGAGCAGCAAGAGATAGCAGGAGCTGCAAATAAGAACATGATGGACCAATACATGGATGTGGGATTTTATCCAAAGAACGGGGACTCACTGAAGGGTTTAAGCAGTAGAATGACATGATCAGAGTTATGTGTGGATGGCCGGGCTATTAATCAGATGAAACCATACAGAAGAGTTAAAATAGAAATTACTACAAAAAATGAGGGAATATTTTCTTAAGAAGAAACTACCTGGATACATTTATTTGACATAGAATACTTACTACATAGCATATTTTGCGATGGCAGTAAGCAGGTCATTGGTTTGGGGGTATGTTTGGATAAAGCATTTATATTTAAGAGCTCATTTGCTGCTGTCCAAAAGGGGGCACACTGGTGACCTGCCTAGCTCCTGGACTTTTAGACAATTGCTCTAGGCTCAGGGCAGTCAGGCCAAAGAGCTTTCCTCTGGCTTCTTAGCATTCCACCCCAAGGGGACACATTCCCAAGTGTGTCTACATATATTACAGGTTTCTGAGATCAGCCTCATGAGATGTTAGAGGCCAGAATGGAAGTCAGGTAAGATAATTACATTTCAAGTTCAGATGGAGGAATTCAAATTAATCCCAGAGCCTAATTAAAACCTACCAGTACGCCAAGATGGGTTTGTTCAATTGTGTTCTCTGTAGCAAAAAGAAGAGGAAATGTGGAGCTACTATTCCATCAGAGTATTTGCTTTAAAGCTCACATCTGACTGTCTGGAATAAGACAAAGCTTCTGATACCAGTGTTGCCAAGATCAGCTGGGCCTGCAATCCCAGAATGATTGGTTGGCGCCTGGACAGTGCAAAGCTTTTTTTTTCTTGCAGTATGTGCTGGAGATCTGAAATAGCATCCAAGTTTTACAAAGTCCAGGCAGACTTTCATTCAGGCTATTAGTCCTGTATATGAACCAAAGTGGAATTATTTCCACCTCAACTCCTAGTTTCAGTCATTCTGTGAAAAAATGTATTTACATAAAACTCTCAACTGGGACAGCAGAGTCCTATACTTACAGAGGTATCCAGTTTCCTTTGCTGCCCTTCCTAAATCCATCTATGGGGTGACTGTGGGGTTAAGAAGTGACAAACATCAGTGTTACTTACTCTTCTATTTCTTTTCTTTGGTTTTCTACTCTCATATGGCCATTCCGAATTCCTACAAACGTGAATCCATACCTATCAAAAGTAATACAAAAAAGACTTACGTATCTCTAAAGAAGGATTTACTTTAGGAGCAAGACAAATACTAAATTTCATTCATATGTAGAATATAAACAAAGAAAAAGGAACAGACAAAAGGAAACAAAAGTTAACCCCTGGACACTGACATCAGAGCTGAGGTAACCAGAGCGGGCTGGGGGGTGGGAGAGCAAAGGGTCATGAGGGTCCACCAGTGTATACTGGTGGAGGATTATTAGAAATTTGGTGGTAAGTGTGGTAAGTTATCACATATTTGATGCAGAATGAACATGCACACTCAAAACTTATATTGCACTGTAAATCAAAGTTACCTCAATAAAAATATTCATTTTCCCCTTACATTGGGGTTACTTTTACTTATTCATTCTCTTTCATATGATCTTAATCTATAAAGTGTACTTCCCTTTACCAGCTGAGATGATAATAGAGTAAGTCAATGTCTTACCACAAACTGTAACCAAGAAAGGTGCAATCTGTAATTAACCAAGGAAGGTGCAATTTGTAATTCCGATTTTGTAGCCAACACATTGGGTGACATTTTAGCCACTTAATCATCTTGGGCCTCATGGGTAAAATGGGACTGTCAGTTGCCAAATGAAGTCAAAATTGCTGGGAGCACTTCGGAAATAGCATGTGTGGTAGAAGAAGTACTCATTGTTAAACGATTTGCCAAATATAATATGGACATTGGGACTTCTGGTTAGTATGCATTAATAATAATGCAAGTGACATCAATGTATTATTATTTTTATTTTGGTCTTAATTGGTTAAGTTTGGCAATTTCTCAGAAATTTTGAGCAGCCTGGCTTTTATCAAATAATGTAGATATTGACAAAATATGGTTTTGAGAAAACAGAAAAAGCAAAGTAACTCCCATTTTCCTGTCGCTTCATTTTCTCAGAAGAAGTGAAACCTACAAATGCTAATGTATTTCACTACAAACTATCTCAGGGTTTTTAAAAGCAGCTTTACTGAGGCATAACTGATATACAAAGCACTGCAATATGAGCAAGTTTTGGAGTTTGGACACAAGAAAACATCCATGATACCATCACTACAATCAAGGTAAGAGACCTATCCAACCCCTCTCTAAGTTTTCCTGTGTCCCTGTTTGTTTTTACTGTGATATGAACACTTAACATGAGATCTACCCTCTAATTATAGGTATAAGCTGTACAGCCCCCTAAAGCCTACCCATCTAGCATGACTCAAGTGCTTACTTCTTAGCTCCTTTCACCAACGCTATCTCATCTGGTGAAGAGGAGATATAGGTTAATTCAGCTGATTCTGTGGCTCCATCAACAGCATCACTTGTCTTAATTTCTACAGTGTGACATAAACACAAGGCACGCAGGAAAAGTTCTTCTCGATTCTGTTGGACAGTAATATAAAAATGACTTGTTATTTTTACTTTGATTACTACGTAACTAGTAAGTGAACAGACAAAAGATAGTCAAGTGAGAAAATGTTTATAATCTCCAATAAACTGAAGAGCCGAAATGTAAAATTCCTAATACTCAAACGAGCTAGATAATTTCTGAGCAGGGTGCACCCTTGTGGCTCATGCTCCGAGATCGCTGGGGTGTGGACCACGTGAAGGCCAAAGACCGGAATGTTGAATGAGGGTGGTTGGGAGAGGGGTGGGGACCAACATTAACTAATAAGAATGCTTCTTTCCCCCACTTCTTCTCTTAAAAAAGTCTTGAAGTAACAGAGTTTCTGATTCTTAGATAGCATCTTGTAGGGGCTGTGTTAACTCATTCAGGTAACTACAGGTTCACCTAAAAACAAAGCAGTGATTTCTTTATTGCCTAAAAAAGTTCATTCAGTATCTAATTTACAATCTAGTAATAGCTCAGGTGCAGGGAGACTCTGGTTCATTTAATGCCTAGACACTCCAGGGACTTTAAAGATTTGAACAGACACATGCTTGGAACAGCTTATATTTTTAAAGACAAAGCACAAAAACTTGTGATCACACAGAAAGGCAAGCAAAAGCTTTACTCAGTAAATGCCATTCCCCACATTCCCCTCTATTTGCAAGTTCTACTTGCTTACAAACTCCAGATGTATTAGTAAAACAAGAAAGAAGTCAAACGAACACACAAATGGTTATGCCAGTCTATGTCATCTGCTACTACGAATTTTTTTATGTCTGATATGCAGGGTCAACACATATACATAGATTGATTTCTTAAGGTAAAATGGTAATGCAAAAAATGCCACCTTATCTGCTTTGTCAAAATATGTTAAGGGTCCATCAGTTTGGGAGAGTCCATCAGCCTCCTGAACTACACCTTTATACTTGTGTCCATCTATGCAGCATTCAATGAATTCCATGCTGTTTTCAGTGAGTGTTCCGGTCTTATCTGTAAATACATAATCCACCTACAAACAAAGACACAAACATGCATTTCGCTGTCTTCTGTGTGATTAAATTTTGGTTAGCTGTAAGGCAAGGCTATTTTCACATCCAGAAAAAAAAAATCATCTTTTCTAAGACTTCCTGTCAAATGTCAGGTAATTAGAGAAGCAATATTATCAAATGAATGAATATTTTTAAAGACACTGAAATAGTATCACACATCTATCTGTTCAAATATAGCAGTTTATTAGGAAGGAAAATGTGCCTATTTTACCAAAGTAAGAACCCTTCGATTTAACACCTATTTTGATGTAAAGGAGTTACAATAAGAAAACTTAATTTTCCAAGTGGAAAATAAGAATATACTGATCATTTATTACACACACACATTCGGATAGAAACTTCAATTTACTGGGACTTTGACATGCACTGGCGAGTAGTGGTTGGGTACAGTTCACATATACCCCAAGGGTCTGGATTCACATCCCGGGGATACAACCAAGATGAATGACTAAATATCTATCCTCCTCCTCTATCTTCCTGCCTGTCTGACTCTACTTGTCTCCATTCCTGCCTGCACCTTTCTTTTAAGGAAAGAAAGAAACGAAATAAACTGGGATGTAACAAAACCTTTCCTAGAAAAGAAAAATAGTCTACAAACATACTGAAGCAAAATGCACTGCATTCTATAATGATGCATATAAGAGTTACCAAATATAGATGAACAAGGAAACAAATATTAACAACTACTAATATTAATAATTGCCTAACTAAGAGAGACAGTAAGTCAAGAAAGATCAAAATCCTAACTGAAACTTCTTAGGAGATATTCCTCAAAATTTTTTTCCAAATCAAAAACAGTAGATTTTATACATGATAGGCTAAAGCCTAAGAATATCTTAATAATGGACAAAAAAAAGTCATGAAATACATTTTCCATGTAAAATAAACCATTCTGAGTATTTTCATTTTATCTCAGTTTTTCTCTCTTCTATTTATAACATCTGGTTTCTGGAAACCCACAATTTTATCTTTCTTTTTTGGCAGTTTGTGCTGAAGTAGTTAAAATTATGGGCTGACAGGATCAAGCATAAGCACAAGATTAAGGTTTTTATTATGTAAGAGAGATGAGATGAATTCCAGCAGTAGTTGCTTTCTAATTATTTTCAAAGCTTTTCACAGTAGCAGCACTGGAACAAAGATAGCATCCCCATCTTCCTTTTTTTCCCCCTGTTAGTCAGCCAAGTTTGAATTCTCTTTTTAAATTAATCCAAGTGGTATTATTCATTTACCATCTAGATTTTTTTCCAGTTAAAATGAAACTCTTTGGGGGCATTTTTCTGATCAAAAATGAAGGTTGTCCCGGGTGTTGGCATCTCCTGCATTAACCCATTCAGAAACTTTTTATGAGTGTCAAAGGTGGCAATTTTAAAAACATAAAGAGCAATTATTTTGCGTACACTTAATAGTTTGTGCGGTATGGGTCAACTACTATCATAGGTTAAAAGTCAACAAACTATACCCTAATAGAGTAATTATCAAAGTGCAATGTGCATTTATACTTACTTGGAGGGCTTATCCAACACAGATTGCTGGGTCATTTCAAGAGTTTCTGATTCAGTAGGTTCTGGACAGGGTTGGATAATATGCACTTGTAACAAGTTCCCAGGTGATACTAATGCTGCTGGCCATGGGATCATACTTTGAGAACCACTACTCTACTACATACTCAGGAAAAGGGGATGTGGAAGGTTGAGTCTGCTGGAAAGGTCCTTCTTGTCAGCAAGCTCAAATCCATCATTTTAAAGATGGACAATCTACTGGGAGACATTCTGAACCTAAAGGTTGAACACATGAAATCACCTATTTTGTAGGTCAAACATTTTCATACAGTTCAAACTACTACAATACTTGGACTGGAGTCTTGGCTTCACCAACTACGAACTTTGTGATCTCGGAAAAATATCTTCATCTCTCTGAACTTTATTAACCTTCAATAACAAAACCTGCTGCACAAGGCTATAAAGACTATAAAATACAGGTCAATAATAAAATATGCCCTGTAATACTATGAGATGCTATATATTGTCATTGCTGTTAATTTAACCAAAATCACAGTCCTGAACTCTTTCCATTTTCACATTCTCTAATTTTCTGATCAATTATGAGTATACTGTTACAAGGAGGAGGTCTAATGTGTATCTTTTCCCAACTTGATGGGGAACAATTTGAGGGCTTCTTGTTTACTTTATAATAATCTCAGTGCCTGGCACATATCTTTAATAACCACTGGAATCAATATATACTCAGACTATACAGTCACACCATTAGGCCGACACAGATGCAAGACAGGGAGGGGGATATGAAAAAGGAGGCTATCACTTTTCAAGGTGGGCTGAAAGAATCTGGTTGTCTAAAAGACTGATTAGACTTATGTCTGATCACAAAAGACCCCATTATTTTCCAACTGAACTGACCTGTCTATTTCTTTGTTTCTCAGGTCAAACGTGTCCTAAACATATCTTCCTATTTTTAAAAGGTGGGTTGTTTTTAAATATGTTAACCAAGTATTCGCAATTGCATTGATAATAACTAATTGACACAGCCTTTAGCAACATAAAACAGATTTTAAATCGTGACTCATCAAACGGGAAACTGGTCACCATTAATTTTGTATGTGCTGGTCCACTGAATGCTAAATGGCCTAAAAAACTATTTCAAGACTGTGTTGTGTTTTCATTGAATTAGTTTCTACATGTATAAGCTGACAATAATGGCAAGTTGCTTTGACAATGTATGAAATGGAAGTGGTGGTCTGGCTATTAACTTCATGATTTGACTAAATGAAAATCACAGCCAGAAAAAGCAGGGTTTGGTGACGGAAGGGAGTGTGGCTGAATGGAAAACTGGAGCTATCTTTACTGATCAAATTTACCAGATCATTACCCAAAGCTCTACTTAAGTTTCTGCAGTGTGAAGATATCTAGGCTGGGTAACACGGAATCTGCTAAAGTGAAGACTGGAAAGGGATGAGTCTCACCTAGCGGAACCTGACCTGGACATCCTGCCTGTCTCTGGTGAGCATTAGGCATCATGTGTGGAATGATGGCTATTCTATTTGCAATAGCCTGTGGCCAACACGTTCATCCTTGAGTATGTTAATCCACAGTCGGCAACAGAACAGGCAATTTTTCTCAAGTAAATCAGTTGTCAAGGAAAGGTTACCAGAGATGGCTTGTAACTCAGTTTTTTAATGCAAAAATGCTACAGACTGATGCCTTTCACCTGGAATAGAAAAATTCAATGCAGACAGCTCTGTCCCAGGATGAAAACTAGTTTAGAAAGGCTAATGTCAGCTGTGGCAACTGAAGTCACCCACAAAAAGAGACTTCTAGCAACAACAGATAAGTGAAAATCAGTTGTTCATTCATTTCTTATTCTATTCTTAGTGACAGTATCTCCACTGGGTGCAGACCTCTACTCATGGTCTAGCACTCTGGAGTCCTGAAGTCAGGTCTAAACATCAGCGATCATCTGGAGAGTCCTTTCACCCTTGTAACAATAACTGTCAAGAGGGTATTTTGGTTTAGGAAAAGGTTGTTTAAAGAGCAGAAACAGAGAGTGGGGGTAAAGGGTAAAATTCAGGAAGAGAGAGTTTTGAGCTATAGATGCAAATCGCCACCATTTAAAACTTGAGGCCTCGTTGCAGCCACACAGTTCCATTAACTGAATTTGCATCTCCCAGTCACAGAAATGACATTTGCATATCCTTGACATTCTAAAGATCATACTAATTAAATTCAAGCCAAAAACATTCCTTCAGCTTGTGAAGATCATTACACGACACACAGTAAATTCAGACAGAGGAAAAAACTTTCCCAATATTGGTTTGGAAAAAGCACCTGAAAAGTTATAACTGGAAGAATTAGGGCAAGACTGTATTGCATTGGAAAATAAACGTACCTGAGTTAGAAATGAGGTCACAGCTTGGGTTACATGACTCTATGAAGCAAAAAGCATTTTGAGAAGTGCACGCCCTCACATTTTCCCTTCATCTGAATTCTTGCACTGGAAGAAACAGCTCTGCTTGCTAGGTCTATATTCTATCTGATCAGAAATGTACCAAGAAAATGTCAACAGGACAACTCTGGTCAATTTTCTTTATGGGAAAATGCACATTTATAAAATAGTTAAATTTACTACCATGTATTCTTTCCCCAAGTGTTCATAGATGGTGATGAAGAGCAAATGTTTCTTGTTCCAAAGCAATGATCTATAATCTAATATAAACAGGTTAAAGAAAATGTCTATAATATTTGAATATAATACACAAATTGGCATCTTTCTCAAAAATGCCAGCAAAATAACCGATATTACAGCTATAAAAACACTGCTTGCCTTCATTACCTGCCTGAATAAGGTAAATTTCTGTTACATTTCCAAATGTGAAATGGTCACATACACTGGTCATCTAGGTTACAAAAAAAAGATTCACTGTGTTAACTTGTTTTAATTAAAAATATGTCCTAACCTGACCAAGTTCTTCATTAAGGTCTGATGTGTTAACCAGGGCTCCTTCATTAATTTCTTCATCATAGAAGTCCTTATCCCATGAAATGAAGAAGGAACCCAAGAATTTCTGCATTTCTACTGTGACATACATGGACACAGGAATGATAAAGTTGAATAGAACCATAAATGACAGGAAATCGGTGAACATTTTCAAAACCTAAAACAAAAGAAATGGTTCATATTAATTAGATGCACAGCTCCATCAGGCAAGTGTGATATAAAAAATATTTAACTATTTGTCCTTTCCTTTCAATGCTGGGAGAACAGCTTTCCCTATAAACTCCGAACTGACACTGTATAATTGTAGTCACTTATCACGGTATGTGAAAATAATATTCAAAAACATCCTCATTATTGTTATTCTTCAGTTGTGTGTTCCTTTTAACACCTTTTTACTTACTTAAAAATATTCCCCCCCACCCCCAGATAAGTGTGTAACCAAAGTTTATATGTAGATATCAATCATGTTCTTATCATGATATATAAGCAGCTCATATTACAGTAACATGCCAGAGATTCTTGCCCAGCTGATTACAACTTTCAGCTAAAAAGCAAACAAGCATAGCTATGCAAAATAAAAGAAAAAGTACTAAAACTTGTTAAATATTTAATGCTTAGGGCTACCATACAACTGAATAAAAGCTCACAGCGAACAAAAGGAAACCTTATGAAATCAGCATTTCAATAAAGGGTGGCTTGGTCACAAAGTGCTGGAGGTAATATTTTCAGATAGAATTAAAGTGTCCAGTGTAAAAGAAGTTACCTTCAAAGACTCCCGCTCTTTCTGGGTCTTTTGGTTATACCAAGGCTCATCGTTATATGGGGTACTTTGCCAAATATACTTTAGAGTAGTGCATATTGCAGCTTTGGTCAGTAAGATAAATAAATACACAATCAGGAAGGCATTAATGGATCTGAAAAAGATGATATTGTGGAGTAAGAAACTATCTTTCACTTAAGACATCACTTAAGACCAGGCATAAATTAAACAGTTGTATTTTCTCGAACTTCTTCTGAGCATGATGTGCAGCCACAGCAGTGAGCCTACAAGTATAAACCTCAGTTACTCTGCTGAAGTATCACTTACAAGCAGTGAACGAGAAAAGCCAGCTCTGACCTGTTTGCGGGTCACCAATGGTTGCTAAAAAGTACAATCAATGACAGACTGGTGTAACACATCTGTAGTAAGGTTTTTGCAAAGTGACAGGAACACACACACACACCATTACCTACTCAACCTTTAAAGAAGAGTAGCTTCAGACTTCCGGCCCAGATGGCAAAGTGGTAGTAGCAAGATTCATGTCCTCCCCGCGGAGCAACTAGAAACTCTCCTATTTTCTGAAACAAACACTAAGGAAAAGCAGGCACAAGTGCTATAGAGACACAGCAGCAATTGCAGCGACAAAGGGTAGGCAAAAACGTCCGGGCTCAGAGCTACACACAAGACTCAGAATCAGAATTCCAGGCAAGGTAAAGGGGATGGAACTGTGGGAAGAACCAGCCCTCCCAAGAATCACGAAAGCAGCGCAGAGCCTGCCCAATGGGTCTGGGACAGGGAGCCAGAGGAAAAGGTCTTGAAGCAAGGAGGAAGAGGCACCAGTGGCCTGATGGTTTGAAAGAGAGGCCTGGTGAGAAAATTACGCTGGGCACCACCCTACCTAGAAGGCAGCTAGAGGAAAGAGCCCAGCCCCTTCCTACCAAATTGCCTCAGAGGCGCATCACCCACAACCAGAAATCCTACCGTCAGGCTTAAAGGGAGAAGAGAATCTCCCAAAGGGGGGAACCCTCGATGCTACCCAATAGTGCTGCCTTGTGGGTGTAGGTGAAACTGCAGCCAAATGGCCATTTAGCCTCAACAGCAAGGTGACCACTGCCTTTGGGAACGGGGATATGGAGTGGGGAGTGCAGGTGGAAGAAGGCTCAGCTTCCACCACACAAAACTCCAACCCCATAGACTGAATTTTCGGGCAGCAACAGAGGGCTCACATAAGAAATTCAACAAATCCAACCAGTGATGTAAAATAAAACTCAAGAAATCCCAGTGTCCAAATCAAGATCCAGGCTTACTAAGTGCAAGTCGATACCTTACACAAGGCCATCACTGCAGGAAAACCTAACCCATAGAAACATAAACAGAATACCAAACAGAGCAAAGACACAAATAAATATATGTGAAATGATGGATCCAGTGAAAAACCCAGGGGAAAATCTGAATGTAACAGGAATCTGCAAACTACCTGAGGATGAATTTAAGGCAACAGTGATAAACACAATCAAGGAAATCAAGAAAACAATAGAGGAAAAAAGACAGAACAACAAAAAAGAAGAAATGAAGCAGCTCAAAACAGACATCCAAGAAATAAAGAACATAATAACTGACCTATATAGATTTCTATAGAGGGAATCAAGAAGCTTCTCGGATGAAGCTTCCAAGAGAATCAGTGAGCTGGAAGAAAAGACAGAGGAATACACTCAAGCGAACCAGCAAAGAGATAATAGAATGCAAAGAAAATAAGACAGCATTAGTGACGTATGGAATAACATCAAAAGAAACAACATTCGAAGGGGTCACAGACGGGGAAGAAAGAAAAAGGGGCAGAAAATGTATTTGAAGAAATAACAGCTGAGAAATTCCCTAACTGGAAGAATGAATCAGGCCTCCAGACCCAGGAAGCTCAGAGACCCTAATAAAAGAAACCCAAGCAGGCCTACACCTAGACAAACTGTCATTAAGATGTCAAAAATACAAGAAAAAGAAAAATTTTTAAAAGCATCCAGAGAAAAATGAGTCACATACGAAGGAATCCCCATGAGACTAACAGGGGACTTCTCAACTGAAATGCTGCGGGCCAGAAGGGAGTGGCATGATATGTTTGAAGTGTTTAAAAAAAAGGATTTTCAACCTTTTAAGATACTATACTCTGTGAGATTATCATTCAGAACTGAAGCAATAATAAAAAGCTTTTGCAATAAACAAACTTAAAGGAATTCATCACTACAAACCAGATATACAAAAAATATTAAAGGATATCCTATAAAGTGTTAAGAAAGCCTACTACATTAATGCAGCAAATTTAAAAAGTGGGGAGAAGAGAACAAAAAGAGAATTGTTAGAATAAGTGGAAGATTAATATGCATTCAAATAAAAATTAGAAATAAACATAGAATTCTTATTACTAACTTCAGGGTAATTCCAAAATGTATCTCCAGGGAAAAAGTAAAGAAGAAAACAAAAAGGGAAACCACACAAAATGCAACCACACCCAATCTACTTAAGAAGAGAAAGAAGAACAAATCCACTGTCTAGTACAACACACAGAATACATATTACAAAATGACACTAAGCAACTACCTATCAATAATCACCCTCAACGTTAATGTACTGAACTCACCAGTCAAACAACAAAGTGGCCTAATGGATTAAAAAGCATAACCCAACCTACTGCTGCATTCAGGAAACTCACCAGCTTTCAAAAGATAAAGACTCAAAGTCAATGGCTGGAAGACAATCTTAGAGTCAAATGGCAACGGCAAAAACACAGGAACAGCCACACTTACATCTGACCAAAGGGACTTCCAACTAAATAGCATAACAAAGGACAGAGATGGACATTATATAATGATTACGGGGATTAAGAAGATATAATGCCTAACATATGCACCAAATTAAGTAGCATCAAAATATATTAAGCAAGTATTATTAGAATTGATGAGAGACATCGACAACAACACGATCATTACAGGATATTTCAAAACCCCACTTCCAACAATGGACAAATCAACCAGGTAGAAAATGAACAGGGAAATAGCAGCTCTAAATAACCATCTGGAACAGTTAGGTCTAATGGAAATATACCAAACATTTCATCCAATTACTAGATTTCACTTTCTTCTTAAGTGCGCATGGACTGTTCTCAAGGGTAGATCATATGTTGGGACACAAAACATGTCTCAACAAATTTACAAGGACTGAAATCATTTCAAGCATCTTCTCTGACTGCAATGGCTTAAAACCAGAAATCAACCACGAAAAGAAAACTGGAAGACCCTAAACTAATCGGAGATAAGCAATATGCTTCTGTATCACTCTTGGGTAAAAGAGGAAATCAAAGAGGAACTTAAAAAATACTTAGAAACAAGTGAGAATGAATACACAAGCTACCAGAATCTATGGGATGCAGTAAAAGCAGTACTAAGAGGGAAGTTCATTGCAATCCAGGCCTACCTCAAGACACAAGAAAAATTACGTATAAACAATCTAACTGTACATCTAAAACAACCTAGAGCAAGAAGAACAATTAAAGACAAAAAATCAGTAGATGAAAAGAAATAATCAAAATTTGAGCAGAAATAAATGAAATAGAAAAAACAAAGACAAAAATCTGAAGATCGATGAAACTGAAAGTTCATTCTTTGAAAAATTAAACAAAACTAAAAAACCTTTGGGCAGACTCACAAAGAAAATGAGAGAAAACTCTCATAACTATAATCAGAAATGAAAGGGGAGAAGTTACAGCAGATACCACAGAAATGCAAAACATCCTGAGACTACTATGAACAGCTTTATTCCAATAAAGTGGAAAGTCTCAAGGACATGGGTAGATTTTGAAAAAAGTACAGTCTACCATGACTGAAACAGGAAGAATTAGAAAACCTGAACAGAATAATCGCAAGCAAAGAAATTGAGGATGTAATCAAAAGTTTCCCTAAAAATAAAAGCCCAGGTCCAGATGGCTTTTCTAACGAGTTTACCAAACTTTCAGAGAAGAATTAATAACCATTCTTCTTAAGCTCTTCCAAAATATTGAAGAACAGGGAACACTCCCAAATACTTCCTATGAGGCTAACATACACACTGATACCAAAACTGACAGAGATGTCACCAAGAAGAAAACTATACAACAGTATCTCTAACGAACATAGATGCAAAAAGTCACAACAAAAATATTAGCAAACTGACTCCGACAACACATCAAAAATATCATCCATCATGACTAACTGGGATTTATCCAGGGGATACAAGGATGGTTCAACATATGAAAATCCATTAATGTAATACACCATATGAACAAGAGCAAGGAGAAAAACCACATGATCATATCAATAGATGCTGAGAAAGCTTTTGACAAGATTCAAAACCCACTTATCATTAAAAATGCTGTATAAAATGAGGCTAGAAGTTACATCTATCAACTTAATAAAGGCTATGTATGACAAACCCAGAGCCAACATCATAGTCAATGGAGAAAAACTGAAAGTATTTCCTCTAAGGTCAGGCACAGGGTAAGGTTTTTCACTCTCACCACTGCTATTTAACATTGTACTGGAGGTCTTAGTCAAAACAAATAGGCAGGAAAAATAAATAAAAGGAATTCAAATTGGAAGAGGAAGCAAAACTATCATTACATGACATGATTATATATACTGAAAATCTAAAAACTCAAAAAATTACTAGAACTCAACAAAGAATACAGTAAAGTGGCAGGCCACAAAATCAATGCACAATATCTGTTGCATTTTTATATGAGAACTACAATTCAGAAGAAAATGAACTAGAGAAAATTATACCAGTCAAAACAGAAATAAAAAGACTTAATGTCTTGGAATATATGTAACAAGGGACGTGAAAGACCTATACAATGAAAACTACAAGCCCTTCTTAAAAGAAATAGAGGAGGATACAAAGAGATGGAAAGACATTCCCTGATCATGGCTAGGAAGAATCAACAACATCAAAACACAGTCATCTTATCTGAAGCAACATACAGATTTAATGCAATCCCCATTAAAATCCCTCAGGTTAATTTCTAGAAAGTAGAACAAAAAAATCTTAAAAGTTGTATGGAACAACAAAAGACCTCAAATAGCCAAAGCAATTATGACAAAAAGGAATGGATCTGGAGGGATTATAGTTCCAGACATTGAGCTATACTACAAAGTGATAGTGACCAAAAGAGTATGGTACTGGAACAATAATAGAGGCACAGACCAGTGGAATAGAAATGAATCACCAGAAACTGATCCACTCACATATAGCCAGTTAATCTACAACAAAGGAGTCAAAAGCATCTGATTCAGAAAGGAAAGCCCTTTCAATAAATAATGTTGGGATAATTGGACAACTATAGGCAAAAGATTGAAGCTAGACCACTCTCTAACGCTATTCAGAAAAATTAACTCAAAATTGACTAGAGACTTGGACATAAGACTGGAAACCATAAAATTCATGGAAGATAATATATGAAAGACATTGCATGCCATCAGCCTTAGGGAAGCCTTTGGGGACTCAACTCCAGGATCATGGAAACTAAAAGAAAAGTAAACAACTGGGACTACATCAAACTAAAAGCTTCTTCACAGCAAAACAAAATATCACCAAAACCCAAAGGAAACCTATAAACTGGAAGAAAATATTCCCACTTACATTTCTGACAAGGACTTAATATCTAAAATATACTAAGAATTCATAAAACTCAATAACAGAAAAATAAGCAATCCAGTCAAAAAATGGGAGGAGGAATTAGAGAGACATTTTTCTGAGGAGAATATTCAGATAGCAAACAGGCATATGAAAAGATATTTCTACTTGCTGGCTATCAGGGAAATACAAATTAAAACAGCAATGAGCTATCACCTTACATCTGAGAGACTGGCTATTATTCAAAAGTCTGAAAACAAGTTTTGGCAGGCATGTGGAGAAAAGAGAACACTTATACACTGTTGGTGGAAGTGCGAATTGGGGCAACCCCTATGAAAAACAGTGTAGAGATTCCTCAAAAAAGTTGAAGATGGAAGTCTTGTATGATCCGGCCATCCCCAGAAGATACAAAAACACTGATTCAGAGAGATTTATGCACCCTCATGTTTACTGTGGCCAACCTATTCACAATATCAAGAACTGGAAACTACCTAAGTGACCAACATCAGATGAATGGATCAAGAAGATGTGGTCCATATAAACAATGGAACACCACACAACCCTCAGAAGAGATGAAATTCTGTCATTTGAATCCACATGGATGGATCTAGAGGGGATGATGCTAAGTGAAACAAGTCAAAAGAAGAAAGATGGATACCAGATGACCTCACTCATATGTGGAATTGAATAGACAAAACAAAGGAACAGAAGAAACAGAACCAACGCTTGGACACTTGCAACAAAACTGAGGTGACCAGAAGGGAACGGGATGTGGGCAGGAGACTGGTGGTGGTAATGGTGGCGGGGCCTGCTGGACAATGGTGAGAGCACTTTGTAATTTGGTGGAGGAGGGCAGTGTCTGTTGGAACCTATACATGAATTTATTTTAATGTGTTAGAATTTTAAAAATTAAAAAGTAAAGAAAAAAGAAAGAATGAAAGAGCAGGTTGTCTCCATTACCCTGAATCCTAAGGTTTGGGGTAGGGTGGGGTAGCAAATATGAAATCCTCAAGCATAAGTGTGGATTACTTCAGTCTGAAAGTGGAGATGTGGAGAAGGTACCCTGATATACTGGATATCCATGACAATGATGGAGGTCCATGCCAGTAGCAACTGGTTTTAAAGGTCTACCAGGTACCACACTTCCATTTTTGCCAGATCATTATGTATGTTCTCGAACTTCCTTGCATATAGTAATTAGAGGATCCCAAACCATTATGTAGCAGCAAAAAGGAATACATTTAGCATTTGTAAGTGAGTTCTGTCCTTGAATAGTTACGTGAGCTTAGGTAAGTCACTTATTTCTGAGACCATTTCCTCATCTATAAAGTGGAGAGGCTAACAGGAATTTCTTCACAGAGTTGCACAGGAGGACTAAACCAAATCAGACATACAAATCACTATAAGCAGTTTCTAGAACATAAAAAGTGCTCAAAAGGGAAGCTGCTATTACAACTGATGTTTTTTGTTACGGCTGTCACTCGGAATTACCAAGAAGCAACTATTTCAGTTCAATAACAACTAAAGAAATTGTAATGCATACTGACTTTTCAACAGCAGAACGTTTCTGCGATTTCCCTTGGTAGTTCAAAGCCATTTTGGTTTCCATCCCAGTGTAAACAGCAACTCCTAAGGAATACCAATACAATGAAACTAGGTTACAATAGAGATTGCCATCCGACTTCCCACCCAGTTGGTTCTATCAGCTTTTTCCATCTATAAATAGGAATTTTAAGTTCTCTTCTATTTATCAGTTGATATAACATTTACAGAATAACTGAAATTCTATAGTTTAATATTTACATTTGATGTTGGTTTATTATTTTATAAATTCCAAAACACCTAAAAATAGACTTAGATTAAATGACAATTATCTGCCACATTCAATATTAAACATGCACTATTTATGCATGATCTCTATAAAATGTATTTCTGGTAAGTGTATCTTAAAAATTGTTCACCATATATCTTCTTGGTATTCTTCAGTGTAGCTCCTTTCAGCAAGAGATTTTCAGGTCCCAAAGACCTAAATAAAAAATGAACACACCTTATATAAATAGATCAATGGCATCATCAATTTCGGGGCCAAATTTTGTCCTAACACACATCTATTTCCAAGGGTTCAGAAAGTGTCTACTTATATGCTTGCTCCCCAGGACAAGCTGAAAGATCCTTCCCTCTGAAGTTACTTGAAGGTACAGCACAGGTGGAAGCACAGCAGAGGAGCAGTCAGCAACACACACAGGTAAAGAGATGCAGAGAGAGATAAAAGGAAGGTGATTCATAGACAGCAATAACAGCACAGAACAGTAGATTGCAAGAAGCAGAAAGAAACACAGATAAAAGACTGGGAAAGCAAATTTTAAGGTGGAAAAGACAAAATGACACAGTATTTGTAGGGAGTAAACCTGCCTACTGGGGATCACTGGACACCAGGGTTTGGCTAACTTCCATTGAATATGGCTGTAACGGCCAAGTGGAGAAGTTGAGGCGATTCACTGGGTGATAATAGAGGGAAGAAAACATCCATTTTCCTATAAATTGCTTCATCAGAAATAATTAGCCTTCATTCACTTAAGTCTGGGTAACTCTCCCAGCATTTTATCCACCATCTAGTCCCTCTACTCCTCTTCCTTAAACCACTGTTCTCCAGGGTTACTTCTAATATTGCCAGTCATTTATAACCGAGAACAATGTGCACACAGCCTAGAAGAGATTTGGGAGCATCAGACAAATTGTTTGGAGCTTTCATACTTTTGAAACCCTCAGCATCACTTCCAAAACAACCCTCACTCCCTCAGGGTCCACACACACTGAAAACCCACCAGTACAATTTGACCAGTCACAAGGTCACTTCAGACCCACTCATGGGACACTAACTAGTTACTGCAGGTTCATTCACCTTTAGTTATCTTTCTATAAAGAAAAGCATTTGGTATGTTAATTGGCTTACAAGAGAAATATTCCCCCCAAAAGGACAAATTAAAGGAATAACAAACTAACCTGGCAACAGCCTCAAGATTCCTACTATAGATATTGATTCGCCCAACAAACCTGCAAGAAGAACATAATAGCAAATGTGTTTTCTACATCCAGGTAAAATTCTATATACCATATACAAGGGAAGGAAACAATAACCAAAAAATGCAAAAGAGATAAAACTGAATGACCTATGAAAGTCTATTATATTTCTGGGGAAAAAAGTTATGCTGATTATGTTCAACTGGTAACACACCTGGCCATTTACAACTGGTAAAGTGTGCAACATTTTCACCTAGTTTTTAAAATAATACTATGGAATCTCAGAAGGTCAAGAAAGCCTCTACATTGAGTTCATGTACTCATGTGTATGTACTCGGCATTGTGTTTGAACACAACAGTATTCTTTAGAACACACAAATAATTGGCTTTTATTTTAGATTCATGCGAAGAAAGGCTTCTGGTGCTACAACACAGCTTTCAAAACCATTAGTTTAGTTGTTCTTTCATTTGGGCATCAGAATCACCAGAGATTTCTGGCCTTATCCTGGCGCTTATGAGTCAGGTAAGAATTTGCATTTCTACCACGTTCCCAGGTGATGCTGATGCTGCTGGTCCGGGGTCACTCTCTGAGAACTACAGCATTTGTTTTAGTAAATACTTGATTACATCTTGGAAATCTCCAACTTGTGTTTTGCAACTGATCTCAAGAATGACTTTGATCTGATTACGGTCACTCGCATTTCTGAACAATGGGGTAAAATGGCCTAACCCCTCCTTAACAAGAGTGCTAGGAATGCTTTATAATTTTATAATTTTCATAAAATGGAAATAGTTAATGACTATATACACAAAATATGAATATCTGCTCATACATTAATTGTATATTAAATTGCCCCAGTACTGTGCTAAGTATTACAGATACACTAGTAAGGAGGAAAAACATAGTCCATGTCCATAGACAAATAAACAGGCAATTACGGTGCAAGTTTGATTACCACCAGAGTGGTGGAAGCATAAGATATTCTGAAGTCATATAGCAAGGGTAAGCTAGTCTAAACAAATTAGAAATAGCAGCTCTCCAACTTAAAATCCTCCTTCATATTTACAGTAATTGAAAACTTTAGGAGTTTGCCTATCAATCAGTAAGAAGGTATATTACTCTCTAACTTAGGTAGAATCAGTCATTGCCTTTCCTGTGATTCCAAGGGCCATGTACTCACTCTGTTATCTCACTGTTTTGTAAACCTAGCTTCACTGTTTTATCTCCTTGCTCACTGTGAACTCTCTGAAGGCACAGAACAGCTATTTTGCTTTGAGATCCCAGTTTCCACTATCAAGGTGGCTATAGAAGTACAAGGAAAGAAGAAATGATGGGAAGAAGGGAGGGCATTGTTCTTGTAGAAGAAAAAAATTATTTTTCCACTACTGGGTACTGGTATAAGCCACATCCAGCCATTTGGTCTCAACCTATTATCACCAATAGCATTCATGAACAAGATGGCTGACACGGGTAGTGGATGCCATCTATAACAACTGGCTGACTTATGGGATAATAAAACTGTTACTCTACCTTCATTAACACCATGCTGTAATAAACCAAACTAATCAGTCTTAATATAAAATTTCTGACAACCCACAATGACTGTTAATCAGCAAATCTACTCCAGAAAGCTTAAGTATGGTAATATAGGGAAATGATACCTTTTTACTGCTCCCTCGTCTTAACTGTATACTGTGGACAAGAAACAGTCTACTTGCAATCCTTAGTTTTATCGCGAGCATCATAAAAAAGAAGGTTAGAGTGTTTACCAATCACAGGGCCCCATATCTCCTCTCTTTAATGCTGAATGACAAATAAAAGGGTTTATTTTTGTTTTAATTAACTCAGGTTAATCCAGCAGTCTGATAGATGAGCCTTACAGGATAACGTCATCATAAAATGTGATGGATGGCCATGTTTACAAATAACAAAAATAAAAGAAAAATCACAAGAAAGAAGTTTGGGTCCACAATGATTTATCTTAGGCTGGTAGTGAGCAAGGCTGACTTGATTCATTTCCTTGCCAGAAGGAAGGAACAGCTCATAAAAACACAAGTGAAATGAGGCTGGTAAGTGGTGGGTGTTTCTTTGCAAGAGTGGCGCAAAGAGAAGCACAGCCAACAGACAGTAAAACGAAACCAGGTGAATCTTACTTGTAGAGGTCAGGTTGAGGCTGCTCACATTCAATTGTTGCTCGAAGGTTATCAATGGATTCGGCTGTACACAGTGCAATGGTATCTCGTACTGCATAATGTGTCTAGATTAAAGCAGAAGAAAAGCAAAATCAAAAAAGGATTTCTTTTCATAAGCAAACACCCACCTGATTTCAGAAACACAGTATGTTTGAGTCAGAGGCTCTGGCAAATAATACAAATATTGATGCACATTTCCCACTAAATAAATCTTACGGCGCTATTCTTAAAATATATTACAAATGTTACCAATAATTAGAAATACAATCCTGCTGTAAGGGGATATGAAAGATAATGAAAAAAGTAAAAGCTTTTCTTGATACTGAGAGCAAAGAGTATTCCATTTGCAGTATGCAGATACTTAACTGAGAACTCCATGAAAAATTTAATGCATTTTTTTCTCCTATGTACAGAACCAAGACTATCATTTTGCTCACCACAGTGTATGGTGTTGCAAATATACACACACATATGAATTGAGTATCACCTTGTGGTCATGAGAATACTAACATTTTGCCAGCAGTAAGAAAAAAATGGTTTCATTACACAAATAGCGTAATTAATGATCTTGAAAATGCTCAGAGTGGCTACATTTCATAGGAGGGGCAGGGACATGATGTATCTTGCTTTAGTCAGACAGAACAGTCTCCTAGCGTACGTCATGCACTTGATTCGCCCAGAATTCAAGGCAGGCTCCAATGAACCCATTTATAAATCATCAAAGCAGAGCTAACGCCGACTTAAGGACTGTACCACTTACACAGAAGGGAAAGCGGTTGCACGGTCTTCAGGGAATATTATGGAACTGCCTGAGCTATATTTAAATCTGTCTCCTGACTCTGAAAACCTCTTTACTATTAGCTGACTTGATCAGATCAACTTAACTGGAAAAAAAAAGAAACTACTAGAAAGTTGTCTTCCTCTAAACTATTTTTTCCACTATTAGGGAATTGTTAAATTTCTCGATTTTGATCTTGACATTTCCTCAAATAGAATTTTGTTCTTGAACAGTTTAAATGGGGCAAGTTCATCACCATGTCCTTGAAATACAGAATTAGTTATCTAGCAGATATTTAGGTTCCTTTTATGCATACTGAGTCCTGAGCCTCAACTCCAGATGGAGTTAATAAGCAGAGAAAAGCCCTTCAAGGATATATAGAGGTGAGCACATTAGTACCCTTCCAGGAAGACAGCATATAGAGAAATTATCTTCATACCCTGTGGAGCTCTGGATGATGGCCATGCAGGAAATGACTGATCCAGAAGCTACCAAGTAAGTAAGTCATCCTCTAATTTGAGCAACTTTACTTTAATATATTTATAATTCTATCTGAAATAAAGCATACATTTGCCAAACTATACCCTAGGTATGATTACAAAATATCAATCAAATTGTTGCAGGTTAGATTTTCCATATGCCAGGAAGAAACATTTTTAAAGACGATATTCACCACTTTTAAAATAAAATTAAGTTAAAAATAATAATAGATTAAACTGTAAGGTCAGAGAACATGAGGTTATTTTAGAGCTATATACTTTCAGCCTGTGAGTACTCTCATTTTAAAAGCCTAAAGATAAACAGTGAATGGATTATGTCAACAATAAATGCAAGTAGTGCTATAAAAAAAAGAGTGCTGACTTTTATTTGGGGTGTGGTTTTTTCTCACCCAGTATCACCCTTCATCCCAAAGTTGTCTATTTGCTTAGACATTCAAAGACAATTATATAAAAGCTGTCTTCAACCACCAAACTTACACAAATTGGAAACCATAAGATAAAACATTAGGAGGTAGTGAGAATGAGTACTGTATGATTAACTATCTTGAGCTCAAAATGTTTAGGCTGAAAGGTTTAGTCTCCATTACCTTGCAATTGGATTCCCCATCTAGACTGGCTGTAGTAACATAACAGGTTCCATCACTAGTGCAGGATGATAGAAGAATGAGATCACAGGGAAAGGTTTCATCTGCTTGTACTTCTACTACATCGCCGACCTAGAAAGGCAAGAAAAATCAATATAAATATTCTTCATTCCAAACAGAGCATTCATTTACCTCTAACTAATTCAGAAGAGAAGCATGAGAACTCTCCCACTCTGGGAGACTTAGAGAGTGTCACAGTACTCACACCACGTGAAAGGTGATGAAAGAATATTACTAAACATTCAGAATCTTCTTTAAGAGGTCATGAGGCCTTCTGAGGCTTTTAGATTACCTTAGTCATGCACTTTAAAATCTATAAATGACTTTAGTAACCAGGAACCCATTTCCTCTGATATGTCTGGCACTGCTGTTTGAGAACACAATGATCATCACCTTCATGAATGAATCAAGATAATCCACACGTCTTGACCTGAGTCCTTCATGGAAGACTGGGCAGCCATGTTCCAGCTCCGCATTATGCACATTTCAACATGCTTTGCCTTTCATGTGATATTAGCTATTATAGTTGGGTACCAGTTCTTTCTTATTTAGAGAGATCTGCTTTTTTTTTTCTATAATTCTCATTTCCCCAACAGGTAATTTTCCAACAATTTATCTCTTATCAGAAGAACTAAGACAGCCATAAGAGACAATTTCATTATCAGCAAGTAGCCAAAGGTCAAGTACACCAAAAACATGAGATAGAGATCATAAACCATGTCTATTGCATATAATTTAATAATACAGGGAATGAATCATAAAAAGTAGGATGTTTAAACCTGTGTTTATGTCTCAGCTCTGCCACCTTACTTAACTATATGACCTTGAGCAAAATGCTTTAAAATACTGCAACTCCCTCCCAGGATTGGTGTGAGTGTGAAATGAAGATACTGGTAGTGTTTAGCAAAGTGCCTGGCACATATTCACCATCTGAGACATGTTAATTATAATCAATGCTAATAACCTACAACTACTTTACTCCCAACGTATGCACAATTTTCAGGGGAAATACATAAGAAATCATTCAATCCACTGCTTCCCAACATGTGGCACATACAGAAAATGATTAGTAACGGTTTTGTATCGCACCCTTAGATAAAAGAGAGGCAGCCATTGGTGACAGAGACAATCCACTTTAGGAAGTGGAATAGTGAATATCTGGAATATCAATCTGGATACAACAGCTGTAAAACACTAACCTAATAAATGACACACCTTGTTTCCATTTGCAACAGAATTTGCAAGATAAAGATAAGGATTTCAAGATCTATTTAGGAAGAATTTTTATGTTCCTTCCAGTCTTAATCAGTAGACAAGAGCAACAGAATCAATAATGGAACTAATTTGTAAATAATTTTTTGTTAGATCATTCCTTCTTCACTTACATAAACACATGTTGCTTACACAAAACCACAATCCATGCTTAAATACACAGAAAGATTTTTAAAGATGGAACTACATGGTTCTGTTAAGACATGCTTCCATTTAGCATGTGAAAGCCATGAGAGAACTGAAGCCCTATTCACAATACCTAAGAATTGGAAATTACCTAAGTGCCCTATATCAGATGAATGGATCAAGAAGATGTAGTGCATATACACAATGGACACTACACCGCCCTTAGAAGAGATGAAACCCTGTCCTTTGAATCAACATGGATGGATCTAGAGGGGATTATGCTAAGTGAAACAAGTCAAAAGAAGAAAGATACCAGATGGCCTTGGTCATAGGTGGAATGTGAAGACAAAACAAAGGAACAGATGAAACAAAACCAACCTTTGGACACTTGCAACAGAACTGAGGTGACCAATAGGGAATGGGGAGGGGGACAAATGGTGGTGAAGCCCACTGGACAATGGTGAAGAACACTTGGTGATTTGATGGAGGGCAGGGTGTGTTGGCATATATCTGAGGGATAGGGAACCTATACATAGGAGGTTATTTTAATGTAGAATGTGTTACTAGAATAAAAAAAAATTTTTTTTAAAGTTAAGAAAAAACATGCCAGAATCACAGACCCTTCTCTCATAAAGCAAAAGTCATCTGTGTCTAAGAGAAAGGCAAGAAACCCTCCCTGGTATAGTTTTATGGAAATATCAACACTGCTAAAAAAGAGAGAGAAATAAAAATTATCTGCTGCTGGGAAAGGGACAGAAAACGCATTTATATCAAGGACCTAACATGAAGGAAAGGCAAGGTTCAGCTGCCATGAGAAGTGGTCCAGAAGTGTTGAGGAAGTTTCACCCTAAGGTGAAGGTGCTTAGGTCTGCATAATGTTGAGACTGGAACAGGAAAACCAAGAAACTACTATTCTCACCAGAATGCTTGTACTGAATAACAGTAAGAAACAGCAATCTACTACCAATGGAGGAGGCAAAAAGAGAAAACACAGTGGCATGGGCCAGGTTTTAGGGGACCTGCTAAAAGAAGATGATGGAAAAGGAACACTGAGAAAAATCCTCTGGCACTCTAAACCCCACACAAAAAACAAAGCAATGGAAATACATCAATACTGCTTATTCCTCAGTCTTTATCATTTTTTCCCTTACAATGTACAAGTTTTAATTGAAAAAACATGAGATGCACAAAAACACAAGATGAAAAAAAAAATATATATATATAAAGGAATCAACAGTACCAGTCCAAGATATATTCATATTTTGAAATTATAAGGTAGGGATGTAATATTAAATATAATTAAGACTTATAGGATTTAGTGGAAAAAATAGACAGCACACTGAACCAGATGAGGAATTTAGCAGAAATGGAATCTACAAAAAAAAAATGCAAATGGAAAAGTTAGAAAGGGAAAATATGATATCAGAGGTAAAGATTTCCATTAATGGGCATAACCTCAGATTAGATACAACAAGAAAAAATCAGCAAACCTTAAGATAAATCAACTACGGTTATCCAAAATGATAAACAATGGGGAAAAATAAGGAGTGAATTAGGAAAAAAGTTCACGAGGCATGAGAAAATATCAAATACTTGCATTTTTATGTAATGAAAATGAGAAGAGAAAGAGAATGGGGCAGAAAAACTCACTGAAGAGGTAATAAATAATGGTTAAATTTACCCCAAGTTAATCAGTCAACAAACGTTCAGAATGAAGAGAAGTTCAGGGAGTGTATTCCAAAGAAAAAACAAAAACAAGCACTTATTATCAAACTGCCAAAAATTAAAAATAAAATTTTGAAGGCAGCAAAGAAACATTATATTCAAAGGAACAAAGTTAAAAATGACAACACTTATTAGAAACTAAGCAAACCAGAAGACAATAGTGATACCTTAGAGTGACACTTTCAAAGCACCAAGGAAAAAAAAAAGCCAACCTCCAGTCCATAATTCAATACCCAGCAAAATAATTTCCATAATTAAAGATGAAATGAAAACTTTTCAATCATAAGCTGAGGCAGTTAATTTCCAGCAGACTTGCACAATAAAATACTACGGGAAGCATTTCATGAAAAATAAATGTGAAATATATGGAAATTCAGATCTACAAGGGAAAAGAAAGAATGTTAAAATGGTTCAAATGTGGGAAATACAGAATTGAAAGCAAGAACAAGAACAAGATACTTATAGCTCAATGTTCACTGCAGTACTATTCCCAACTGGCAAAAAAGATGGAAACAACCCAAATGCCCGTCGACGGATGGGTAAACAAAATGTATGATGGAAAGTTATTCAGCCTTAAAAAGGAAATTCTGGTACATGCTACAACATGGCTTCAATTTTTCATAAGTACACTTTTTAAGGAACGGTGAAGACAGGTATGAAGGAGAGTAAGCAGGCAGGGAGAGAGAGGAGGAAGCATTTTACTTACTTTCATTTAGTTATTCCCGTTGGTTGTTCCCCCTGGCCCTGGGTCTTGAAATGGGGACCTGGGGAGGGGACCTGGGGAGGGGACGTGGGGAGGGACGTGGGACTGCTTCCAGGGTGCACTAGACCACTAGGCTACCAGAACATGGCCAGCATGGATTTATCTTGAAACGATGATGGTGAGTAAAAGAAGCAAAACACAAAAGGACAAGTATTATATGATTTCACTAATACCTGGTACCTAGCAAAGGCGAATTCAGACATGAAGTAGAACAGGGGTTCATGATACTCTCACAGGTACAGAGTTTCTTTTCGGAATGATAGAATAGTTCTGGAAATGGGTAGTAGTGACAGTTGTACAACATGTGAAGGCGTTTAATAGCACAAGAAGAGAACTGATTGTCTAAAGAAAAAGTAGTAACATATTTCTGGCTTTATAAAACGTAGACATGAAATAAGCTGGTAGGGAGGAAATGGAAGTATACTGTTCCAAGGTACCTGTGGTACATGTGAAGCTGTCTAATACTATTTGAACTACTAAGAGTAACATACTCAAGATGTATACTGTAAACCCCGAAGCAATCATTTATAAATTTTGTAATAGCTATACTTAGTAGAGGAAATAAAAGAATTACAAAAAATGCTCAAATAAGCCAAAAGAAATCAGGTAAAGATGAAAAAAGGAATGAAGTATAAATTCAACAGACCATATCAATAATTACATTTTTAAAATGGTTTAAACAATCTATTTTAAAGACAAAGATTGTCAGATTAGAGTTAAAAAGAGAAAAAGGGCACACCCTGGTGCAACAGCAGTTAGGACAATGCCTCCAAAGGCTCCAGAGGGAAACAACCAGTGTGAACAACTACATGGAAATAAAATAAAGTGCTTCTTCCTCCTCTCTCTTCTTGCCTGTCTGCCTACTTGGCTTCATTCCTGCCTGCGCCTTTTCAAAAATACATAAATAAATAAGAGGGAAAAAAGGTAAGACCTAAACTATGAATATAAACAAGTCAAGAGTAAAAGTGAGCTGAAAAATTAAGGATGTGTAAAAGTGGACTAAGAAATAAAAGAAATGGAGAATACCATACAAAGGAAAGTGGGATTGGCTATAATAGTTTATCAGACAAATTAGACTTTAAAAGTAAAACTACTAGGGATAAAGAAGAGTATTAAAGACGAAGGGGCCAATTCTCCAAGATGTAACAATCTTAAATATCTATGCATGGTCTTAATCTATTTGGGCTGCTATAACAGAATACCGAAGACTGAGGAGCTTATGGCACGCCCTGGTGGCCTAGTGGTTTAAACCAGGCACAGTCCACACGCACCCCAAGGTCTCAGGTTCAAGACCCAGTGCCAGGGAAACAAAAAATGATGAACAAGTGAATAAAATGAAGGATGTCTTCCGCCTCTCTCTTCCTGCCTGTACCTTTCCTTTAAAAAAAATAAATAAAAGAATGAGTTGCTTATAAACAACTGAAATATTTCTCACAGTTATAGAAGCTAGGAACTCCAAGGTCAAAATGCTGGCAGATTTGGTATCTGATGAGAGTCTACTTCCCAGTTCATAGACCTCTTTTCACTGTGTCCTCACATGGTAGAAAGGGGGAAGGGAACTTTCTGGGGGCTCTTTCATAAGTACACTTAATCCCATTTATGAGAGTGCTTTCCTCATGACCTAATCACCTCTCAAAGCCCCACTTCCTACTACCATCCTCTTGGGGATTAAGGTTTCAATACATAAATTGGGGGAGAGGCAGACAAACATTCAATATATAGCATGTACTTAGTAACTACTAAAAATGATGTAGCAAAAAAACTGATGGAACTGAGGAGAAACAGGTAATCTCACAAATACAGCTGGGATTTCTACACTCTTCTCTCAATAATAAGACAAAAAAAATTCAGTAAATGTATAGAAAACTTGTAAAGATATTACCAAAATTTTTTTTCTGTATATAACTAGTAAGTGGGAAAACTGGGATTTAAATTGAAGTAAGTCTGGATATAGAGTCCATAAATGTTTTTTCACACAACTCTATCATTTCTAATGATGGTTTTTGTCTTTTTGTTTTTAAAGAGAGGGAGGAAGGAAGGGAGAGGAGAAAGACAGATACTTGTTTCTTTTTTTCTTGGTTGTTCCCTCCCAGCTGCAAACCCAGGTCCTTGGGTTTTACATGATCCTCATCCCAGCTTTCTCTGCTGTCTCAGCCACAGGGATGCACCCATTGTCTTGTGATTGTGATGAGGAGAAGTCCAGGGTATTTTTTGATTTAATAAAATAAAAGATATAGGGGGAAGAGAAAGCAAAGAGGAACTGGTGAATATATTAGATACAGGGGTCGGAGAAAGCAAAGAGCAATTGGCTTTGGCCATTTAATTTTGGATAAATTAAATAGCTCTATTAAATAACAGAGAAGGCACACTCTGGTGGCTTTGATGCTAAGTTGATAGCTGGGGCATAGGCCATACATAAAGCCTAAGGATCCTGGTTTGCAGTGCAGGAGTGGGGGAGAAAAATAAACAAATAAAATTGTTTCCTTCTCCACCTTCCTACCTTAAAAAACGCTTCTTCCTCTCAAAACAACATTAAAACAAGACAAAGAAGACTGGGAGAAAAATAAGGCTAGGGACAGAGGTGAGACTGAAGGGAAATCAGGAACTGTTTTGGCCAAGCTAAGTTTGAGATGCCTATTGATGTGCAAATTGAACTGTCAAGCCAGAAGCTTAGAGGAGATGTTTCAGATGAAAACAGAAAATTTAGATAGCATATAGCTATGAGATTCGATGGAATCATATGGAACACAGAGAAGAAAGCCTAATACTAGGACCAGAGGAATTCCAATGCAAAAACAGTTATTTAAAGGAAGCAATGTGAACTTCGCCATTAAAGATACTGGAAGCTAGATATAGTAAAATACCTTTCATATATAAATCCTGCTTTAGTATCAAGTAGAAATATATGAAGATTGTGCTCTGGTATTTCAATCAATGAACGAACCAAGTTCCAGAGGCTTACAAAGAATGAGGAGAGATGGTTCATGGTCTCAGAGCAGTTTAACTTATACAGCCAAATGATTTTCAACAAGGTTGCCAATAACACACAATAGGGAAAAGACAGTCTCTTCAACAAAAGCTGTTGAGAAAATTGGATATCCAGATGCAAAAGGATGAAGGTGGACCTTACACTAGATACAAAAATTAACTCTAGATGGATTGAAGACCTACGTCTAAGACCTAAATTTATCAGACTCCTAAAAGAAAATGAGGGAAAAGCTTCAGAAGATAGGATTTGGCAATGATTTTCGGACACGATATCAAAAGCACGGGCTACAGAATAAAAATTGCATGGGAAGACGTCAAACCTAAAAACTTCTACACTCAAAGGAAACAATAGAGCAAAAAGGTGACCTAGGGAATGGTAGAGAATATTTACAAATCCTGTAACTGATAAGGAGTTAATATTCACAATATATGAGGAACTTCAAGAGATAACTAAAATCACAAGTGCTAGAGAGTAGGTAGAGAAGTTGGAGGCCTTGGCACTGCAGGTGCAAAAGTAAAACAGATCCATTATGGAAAGTAGGGCAGAACCCTCCTCAAAAAAGTAAAAATAGGATTACCATACAATCCAGAAATTTTCCTTCTGGCTATATATTCAAAATAATTCAAAGCCACACCTTGAGGACATATTTGTACATTTGTGCTCACTGCAGCACTGTTCACAATAGACAAGAGGTAGAAAACACCACGTCCATCAACAGATGAATGGCTAAAGAAATTATAGTATACACACCCAGCAGAATACAAAAGGTATCCAAACTCGAAGAGAAGATATAAAATGATCATATTTTCTTATAACTACATGCAATACTTTACAATTGATCAAAATATCAAGAGATTATCAGGTTTAAAACAAAGTCTTCAGGTTGCTATTAAAAAATTAAATTGACTGAAGTAGTAAAAAGCAATAGTACCTCAGAACTTTTAGATATTGCTGGTGGAATTCAAAATAGTAAACTGCTAAAGAAAAGTTTGTTGGTTCATGGAAAAGTTAAACATAGAATTATCATACAATAATATGATAATCTACTCCTACAATTCAAATTCTCTTTTAGACCAGAAGAACTACAAACAGGTGTTCAAACACCTGTACATGAATGTTTGCAGCAGCAATATTTATAATAGCCAAAGATGAAAAAAAACTCAAATTTCCACCAACTGACAAATGCAGAAACCAAATGTGCATCCGCATGACAGAATATTATTCAGTCGTAAAAAGTAATGAAGTTCTGATACAACTGCAACATGAATGAACCTTGAGACTATTACATTGAGAGAACCCAGGCACGAAAGAACACATATACTCAAATACTAAATCTGTAGACAGAAAGATGATTAGTCTTTGCCTGGAACAGGGGAGGAAGCAATGAGACATGACTGCTAAGGGTTATGGGGTTTCCTACTGGGGTAATGAAAATATCCTGAAACTAGGTATTGTTGATGACTGCATAACAATGTGAAAATACTAAATGCCATTGAATTTTATACTTTAAAATAAAGTGTCTTTACCACAATAAATAACAGGAACGAACTATAAAAATACCTTGATCTTTTCACTCTCTTTTCTTACTCGCTTTGCATTTTCAATAATGTAAACAGTACTCTTGTTGACTTCATTGTCAGCTCTGTGTCTAAGCCAATCCTCGTATCCCTAGAAGGATAAAATTACTGTATAAATCAAATGAAGTCATTACATTTCTATAACCCCCTCCATGAGTCACCAGCAGATATTTATACTTAAATAGTATTAACTTGTCAGAATGCTAGAGAGACAACACAGTATGTTTTACAGCAAAAACTAAGACAACCTTTCACAATGGCTTTACCGTAGGTAACTCCATTCTACAGGTAAGTATTAATGAAAATATGGGAAGGAGTTAGAGCCTTAATATGCTTCAAATGTGAAGGGCTATGATTTAGTTTTTATTCTACTCTTATTCAAATTAATGTTAATCTTCTCTACTTTTTAATTTTCTCTCTATATTTTGGTAAATATTTCTGAGTGTTATTTTCTTACAGACTTAATTACTTAAATGTATTATTCTATAGTAGACTGCTAGGATGATCATTTCTGAGGAAATATAATTCCTCCCCAGGGACCAAGATAGAAAATGGTAACTTAGGGTTGCTCTGGCAGAGAATCTGTAGTAAATTTTAGAGAATCTCTGGCAAGTTTAATTTGAATTCAACTTCTCCCATTGACTTGGCGATATTAAACAAAATACACTGATGTTAAATTTTTTTGTTAAGAATAATTAGGGAAAGGTATAATGGTTCATTTTCTTTCTTTCTTTTTTTTATTTGGTCTGGAACAGGATGTTCACTTGATTGAGCATGACTGTCTCCTTTGTACGTCACTTCTCTTTTTCTTTATAATATAGTACATATCTTTTCAAATAAAACTATTTAAAAATCTCTTGCTCTCTTCCTTTTTTTTCAGGTGCTACATTCATTCTTATTAGTCTCTCTTTACGACAAAGCCAGGCTATTACATAGGGTACTTTCTGTGATGTGAATGAGGAAAGAAAGGCTCTAACATGAATTATTGGGAATAAAAATGAATCAGTAATAGGTTTTTTTGAAAATCATACAGGCTATTATTCTTGAAACCAGCAATTCCATGGTGTTAAAAGAAAATAATCCTATCAGCCTAAGGGAAGAACATTCCAAAAGTCTTTATTTAGCAAGCAAACTCTTGATAAAATAGTCTTGCAGTTCCCAGTAGGCAAGATAAAAGACCAGAGAGCCCCAAGAAGAAAAGCAGTCTTGTAGCTAAAATTGTTAAGAGGACCTACATTTGAGAGGTTCTTTGGAACACTTTTAAGCACTTTGATAAACACTGTATAAGATTATGCTTGTAATTAGTCATATCCTATGAACGGTCACGGTCCCAGCACATGAAAAACAATGTTAACCAACTCTTTTACCTCTAGTTTTCCGTTTTCAATTTCATCTAGAATTTTTCAAGGGTACTGTCATATAAAATGTTAAAAAAAACTTCAAAGACATCAACATCACAAACCATGACAGGGTTGACAAGAAACAAGAATACAAGTCTTTTCTACCCATCACCCTGTTCAGTAGCATTGGGAAAGATAACAAAATTAAAATATTCATGCTCTCCAGTTCTTTTATAGGCAACAACAAAAAAGTCCAGAAAAACTGAAATTTTTCAGATAGACATACCACATTGAAAAAGTTAATGCACATCAAAAATTCACTTCCCATTTCTTGACCTATCTTTTTCCTATCAATCTTTTTTTTTTATGCTTAGATCCCCCTACACAAGCATTAAGAAAGTGGCAAAGAAATTAAGAATGTCTCTTACAACCATTTTAATAGGCTTCTAATAGGAATCAAATATTAGTTAAATCCTTCAAGGATACTGCCCACAATATAACTAAAAAAATTAATCTTTGATAATGAAATTCTAACCAGGCAGAATTTGAACACAGGCATAACTGTAAATAACAAATTTACCTGCTTGATGGCTGTAACAGTAATAACAAAGAAAAGTGGAAGTCCACTGGTAACTGGGCTAGTTGGTGTGTCTACTGTGACCTAGGATAAAGAAATTAAATTGAAAGTAAAATGACTGGTCATAAGGGGAGGCGGGGAAAAGGTGGTAATAAAGGACACGGGAACTCTGATGGTGGGTGTGATGTGAAATATAGACTTGGACGCAATTTCAGTATCCTAAAAAGGAACTGAGCATTGTGAACTAAAGAAATAATAAATATTTTTATCAAAAAAAAGAAAAGTAAAATGAAAATCATAGTCAGCATTGACACGCTGCATGGCACATCACAGGCACTTGGCTAGTGTGCTGAATGCTAAACAAAATGACTCTTGGGAGCAAAAGGCCACTATGTGGTTTATTTTACTGTTGGTCTGGTAAACAACTGATCATGGATCTAGAGAAGTTCCTTTCAAATGTCCCATCATTCAAGAATGAAATTGGCTCTTTGCCTTATCACAAACCAGACTGGTTTTAAGTAGCAGAGCTAAATTCAATTATAGCACTATTTATTCAAAGTCTCAAAGTGGATAAACAGAAAGCACTTAACATCAAGAAAGCACTTGAGCAATTTCACTGTGATGTTTCTACTTCAATTGAAAAATGAAATGAGAAAAAATCATCTTTAAATGTAGTAAAATGGTGAGGGCATAATTTTAGCATTATGAAAAAATTAAAAGCTTAGACATGGAAGATGCAACTTAATATATCTAAAATTTTAAAGACAAAAGTGTAGCAGAACACAGAGATGGGCAGCGGTTTATTACATCCGCACCCTTAAAATAAGTGAATGAGGAAGGACCAAACCAGTAATCAGGGATATAAGCAACAAATTTTCAATTAAGGTGAAACTTGTGTTTAACAACGTAGAACTATTAATTTGGACTATTTTCAATTTTGGTATATGTCATTGCACTTAACGGTATACAATACATGTCCTTCTAGGATAAAGATAAGAAATCAATTAAATATTGTTAAAAAGTAAAGTTTCAACAAGTTTTCTAGTAAAAATGCTACTTTAGAAATAGACAAAATCCTAAATATTAAAATGTAATATTAATACTTTAAAAATCCTTATGATAGAAAGTACTGAACTATCTTTTTTATCACAGGATATTTTAAGGTTAGAAATGGATTTAAATTTTATTTGAAGCAATTATATTTCTAAACGTGGAATGGCTGCTATGGAGCTCTTACCTGTACAAGAAAAATTATGAGAAAATAAAAATTTGCAATTCTTCTAAACTGTTCAAACAGATTCTTTGGGAGGAAATTCCAAAGTGTATACTGTAAGGGAGGAGGAAAAAGAAAAAGCATATTATTGGAAAAGAAACTTGAAAAATCCTAATAATAATGATACATATGGGTCCAGATTATCATAGAACTTTGAAGGCATGTTAAATTCCAAACCCCATGAAAAGAGTAAGCATATACTATAGGTATAATATGGAGATACTTTCTTCAGAAATGAAGTTTTTACTCTGAACATTCTAGTTGAGTCATCTAGTTGCATAATTTTGCTTTTTCTGACCTGATCTAAATTAGCTTCCTTGTTATATGCTGTTCCTATCATCCAATACTTCTTTGGCAACACTTGTTACAGTAAATAATTGTATGTGTGACTTTTTAAAATTAAAATCTCCCTCAATAGACAATGAGTTCTATAAGGGTTGGCTATTCATTTGTGTGTGTGTGTGTGTGTGTGTGTGTGTGTGTGTGTGTGTGTGTGTGTGTGTTTACAGGAAAGGTACAGGCAGGAAGGAAGTTGAGTAGGCAGGCAGCCAGGAAGAGAGAGGAAGAAGAAGCATGTTATTAATTTTATTTAGTTGCTCACCCTGATTGTCCTCTGTACCCCCTCCCATCACATCAACGAGTTCTTGGGAATGTATGTGGACTATGCTAGGATAGAGGTGGCAGACTTAACTGCTACTCAACCACAGCACACCATTTGTCTTTTTTATCACTTTTCTTCCAGCACTTAGTATAGTGTCTCACATAAAGTAGATACTCATTAGTTGGATGAATTAATGAATAAATTAATTCCCCTGGCTGACAGCTATACTTAGGAGTCTTGACCACCATCACAGACAAAATTCTGTTCCTACAATACCTTCCACCTTTGTGACGGCTGAGATATACTCAGAATCCTTGGTCCTAGAGGACTTTCACTTTAATCAACAACATATCCTAGGTTTTGGTAAGTGCTAACAAGTAAAGGTTTCAATACTAAATTTTAAATGCACTGAAGGAGAGAACTCATGTCAATGAGAAATGGAATACTTTTTCTCATTGATACCTAAGCTCAAGAACTGTGCCATTTGAAAATCACAATAAGAAGTTGAATTTTCTAGATGTGGTAACAAAGAAGACCATAAACAAAGAAATGTTGCTTAAACTAAAGGTCTAAATTTACACTTGAATGCTCTCCATCCCAAATATTTGCAGAATGTGAGAAGTCATTACATTAGGTAAGGTGACTGAAAAGCCAGTCACGAAACAATGCACAGTATGCCTTTAAGAGGCTTATGGGTCTCAGAATCCCAGGAGAATGAAGATGATGGAGGCAAAAGCTAGCAGTGGAGCAGCTGTGTTACAACCAACAGCCAGCCTAGAAGGTTCTTTCCCCTAGGGTTTATGGAAGTGTTCTCCGAGAAGTTCATTCCAAATGAGGAACAGAATGGTGTGTGGCTGTGCATCACTTGGAAGAGTCCATACTTTTCATCAGATTTCAAGGCAGCTTAGAATGAAAAATAAACAGCTCAAAGCCACTGATCCAGCTACTTTGAAGCTGACACATTTAACTGTACCAATTACTTAAGAACAATGATCAAAAACAATAAGCTAAACTCCAACAATAGGCTAGCAGCTGACCTTCTGGCTCCTTGACCTTCTATTCTTTAACTACAGAGTTTTTAATTAAAAAAGCCAACACTAGCACTACCAGAGTCCTGAGTGGGGTGTTAGTACATCAAAAGGAAACATTTACAAACTGTTTTAACTTACTAAATGAACTGCTTCCTGGAGAAACTCTAGTTATTCCTTTTATAGGAAACTATTGCTATATGCCTGCTTTGCTCCTAAATAGGTCATGAGCTATTAAGAGCAGGGAGCATATCATATGTCCCATTCCCATGGCTTCTTAGCACAGGGTTAGGCACATGGACGGAATATGAGAAGAAGATTAAGACATTGTGTGTGTTAGACATTTACTCCATCGCTCTAACTAAAATGCAAATTAAACTTATCATCTCTTTAATAGAGTACAAATATAATATAGGACACATTACTTCGATGCACACCAAGAGATGCCTACTTTTTCAGTTTTTTAATTAAAATAAATTGAATTAAAGTCACCCACACCAAGTTATTAAAATTGACTTGTTTATCTAAAATGTGGACTTTCAGACTTAGTTGCTATAATCTAAAAACAATGCTAGTTCACAGGAAGAAAATGTATATAGCAGTTGTTTTCAGACACAAAGATGAGAAATTGATTTATTTTGGTCCTAAGTTAAGTTCTGGCTCAGAGAAGTCAGCAAGCAGATCTTTTATAACTATCTTAACATGCAACTTAAAAAGGAACTCTGACATTTAGAATATGTTTTAAAACGATCTCTACAGAAAAATGCCAGCTTCTCAAGCATATACAGTGCATTTTACATCTGCTCTGTACTGAATAAAATAATCAGCACACAAATGTGGCCTAAAGATGCATTTATATGAAAAATTGGAGGTCATCCCTCAAACATCTACCACCTAATTTAATTTGAAATCAAAATCTTATTGTTTTGCTAAACGACTTTCTTAATTCAAAGGAGGGAGGCTGAAGTTAGACTCACTTTTGAGAGTCCACTGATTTAAGCAAAGGAAGCTTTAGCCATTACTTGACTTGTTTTCACCCCAAATCCAAAAAAGTTCTGAGTCAGCATTAAAAATGCTGATGGGGAAGCTAAAGCTCTAAGTAGCTTGTTTGAATGTGTCTGTACATCATGAGAGAAGGGGAACTATTGAAAAATGTCGCAACCATTTAAAGTATAAACGTTAACAGTCAATTGTGACTGAGCAATCAGAATGAATATTGACTTTTCTAACTACTGAGAGGGTTTGGATGCAATGGAACAAAACGTATTTTAAGACTAGTTGTAAATAAGCCGAGCTCTATCTTGAGTAATCCTTCGCTTTGCTCAATTACTATGTTCATTTTATTATCAACTCTCCTTGGCGTAGGCATTAAATCCAATTCTGAGCATCACAGCAGTGCCCTTCCATTTTCAGTACCAACATCAAGCATTTCTCTTTTTATGTGTCAGTCTTTCCACCAGAATTCAGAAGAGCAAGTGGAGTTATCAGGACACTACGGTATGAAGATTCAGTCATTTCCGCTAAAGAGATCCCTTCAGGGAGTTTGATTAAGACTCAAAGAGATGCTTAATAAATTACAATGACAGTTTTTAAATGAGGGGAAATACTATTGTACTATTAGACTTGAAACGTTAATACAATAAGTTCGTGACACAGGAGTACTAAATTGAACCTGGGGCATACCTTGAAAGAGTTAAGTAGAGACAACAGATTCTTATCCCACTGAAGTCAAGATGAGACTGAGGGTTATTAAAGAAAAAATACAGGTAGAACAGAAAAATATGGTGGAAGCTAAAGATCTTAGCAGGATGCAATCAGGGCTCTTATAGCTACAGAAGGAAATTTCAGAGTTCCATACAAGCTACAAAATTCTGGTACACCCCAAAAGTGTCTTCAGAGTGCACACTAAAGCAATGGGGACACATTTTTCTAAAGAAAGTATTTGTGTTTCTAAAAAAAAAAAAAAAAAAAAAAAAAAAAACGCTAATTTTATAAGTAAATAAAATTTAAAGGAGGTCAAAGTGTTTATCTTCAGTGCCCCCTATATTAACGTGACCTATTCTCAGTGTTATATAGATATTACTGATGGTATTTGTAAACAGATAAACACAAGCATCTAAGAGAAAGCTATTTTTATTACTGAAGGCTTGAGAAAAGGAAATTAACACTTGCTACAAAGTTGGATGGCAGCTAACATATTTATAAATTGTACATTTCTTCAATTAAAAAAACCTGATACAAACAGCCACAAGACAACACGAGAAAGAAAATAATCAAATTATAAAATGGACTTTCTCTCCAGAATGGACTCAAAGGTGTCCCTTTAAGAGATCATGCCACATATTCGAAACACATGGAAGTGATGAAATCAATCATACTGCCAGGGCTATAATAATCATCACAGAAATGCAAAAAACAATAACAGCTACCACTTATTGAGTTTTACTACCTGTCAAGCACAGTGTTAAAATGTTTTCTGTGGATTACTTTATTTCCTCCTACCACAATCCTATGTGACTACTATTAATATCTCCATTTCTCAGATAAGAAAACTGAGACCCAGAGAGGTGAAATGACTTACTTTAACTTCAAAACCAGGTCCTCTGTCTAGGTGGAGAAAGCTAAGCTCTTTACCACTACACTGTACCTTATCTTCTTACAACTATTTATTATATTCAGATTTCATTCTTTTTCTAGAATCTTCTATTAATTCCTCTCTTTTTGCCCCAGAGCTTTTGTGAAAAGGCAGAACAGTTAATAAGCAGTTAGCTAGAAAAACTAAATATATTTGCAGAGACAAAGAGATGTGTTAGTCTATCAATGTACAAGTGTTACTTCTTTATTCTGGATTCTAACACACATGTATATGCACACACATATATGCATATCTGCTTCTAAATAATCTTTATTTGCCACATGGGCTCCTGATTATTTAAAAAATATTCTATTGCATCAATGAAAGATATTCTACTAAATACAAACTGACTGGAGAATTAAGCTGAATCTCATAAGTCCTTTTTTTTTTAAAGAAAAGGCACAGGCAAGAATGAAGGTGAGTAAGCAGGAACAGAGAGGAAGAACAAGCATCTCACTTGATTTTTGTTTAGTTGTTTATATTGATTGTTCCCCCGGGTCCAGGACTTGAACCCAGGGGTATGTGGCCTGTGCTCATTTGGAGGCAACTGACCTACCCACCATTCCAACCAGGGAATGCCTCGGAGGTTCATTTAAAATGGGAAAATGCAAAGTATTTCACAACAAATTGATTATTGTTTCATTATTATATACAGTTCAATAAAAAGTGACTTTACCACCTCCCACACAAAACAGTATGTAAAATAACAATTCCCTAGAAATATTTTGTATTTCTCTTGATGCAAAAGTATGAGAGAAAGCAGAGGAAGAAGCCCAAACAGCACAATGATGTGAAAAGGGCTCTTTATTTGGAGTCACCAGACTTTTTTAAATAATACATTTGGGTTTTTTTCTTTATTATTTTTAAAGGAAAGGTGCAGGCAGGAATGAAGGTAAAGTAGGCAGGCAAGGAGAAAGAGGAGGAAAAAAGCATTAATTCAGTTGTTCATCTTGGTTGTTCCCCTAGGCCCTGGGTCTTGAACCTGGGTCCTCAGGGTATATATGGACTTATCCACTAGGCCACCAGGGCACATCATCATTAAATCTTTTATAAAGCAGTTCACTCCTAGCTCTGTCACTGATTCTGTTGGTGATCATGTCACCACCTTAATTTCTCTGGGTTTGCTTTCTCCATCTGTAAAGTGAATTAAACAAGATGACTGCGTAGGCTCTGAATTTCGACTCAACAAGTCTTTAATATAAGTCAAAGGTCTACTAGACTCAGACATTAATTTGGGCAAGTTAGCGAAGAGTCAGCCAAGATTTAAACAGAAGCCTGCAGATTTTCAGACCCTTAGCACTTAGTACTATGAAGAAAAAAATGATTATTCAAATGGTGACAGCCAAATGGTGATTGTAATCTTAACAGTTCAAGCAGTATACTGAGCACCCTTTAGGATCCAGGATACTAGAGAAGCTTCAGAGGGGACTAGAAAGAAACAAACAAATGTCATTATAGGATAGCACCATTGAAAAGAATGCAGATAATTTACAACCTAGTCCATATACTTAAGGACAATTCAGAAATGTTGAGCAAGTAAATAAAACAACTTACCTTAGATGAGACTATTCTATTATCACAAAATCTTTGTGCAATGTAAGCTTCTGTTTCTGAAACTGGGTGATTGCCAACAAACACTGTACGTGTGCCAACTCGTTTCTCTTCTCCAGCACACTGATCAAGAGAAAGAGAGAAAAGAGAGGAAAAG
>RJWH01005448.1:0-76311 GCA_004363575.1 Solenodon paradoxus
TCACACACAGAATGGTTTCAACAACATACTGTTATGTCCATAATTTTAGACAATAAATCGCATAAGTCTAATTTGTTTCATGTGACCTTCCACAGACCCAGAAGACAGTATTCCAGAGGACCTCTTTGGTGTGAGGTCAATATTGAGAGAGTTTGAACCCAGGGTGGATGACACCTGGAAAGGTATCTACCACAAATATGACTGGTCTCAGGAAGGTCTTTATCAACAATAATTTTCTCAAAATCAATCCTATTTCTCAGTACTCATTTATCAATAATCACTTATTGAAAACCCACTAAGTTCCAAGAAATCAGTTTGCCCAAAGGAACATGCAATCTAGAAATAAAGACCAGCTGGCAAGCACAAGGCCGTGTGGAAATTACTGAAACAGGAAGATCGTGAGGTGTTGCAGGTGACCCTGTATTTCAGCCCAGCTGGGGAGGGTGGGGTGAGTGGAGAGAGGATACTTACCAGAGGAGGAAGTGAGCTAAGATTTGAAGCCTGTATACAAATTAGCGAGGCTATAGAAGAGTAAAGCGAGTGATTTGAGATAAAAGGAATATAGGTTCAGAATCACCAGGTTGTTTTGAAGTAAGAACTTGGAAGAAATATAAAGACTTGAGCTGGAAAGAGAAGCAGGGGTCAGATCATGAAGCAACTTGTATGCCAAATGAGGGAACTTGGAAATACTTCAGCAGTTCTAAACATTAACTCAACAGATCCAAAGACAGCCTGCCAAGAAATAAGTTTAGTAAATGCTGCATTTTATATAGCCCTGTTGGAGATTCACAAATTCACATCAGCAAATTAAAGGCTCTGAGAAGTCCTGTAACACACAAAATTACCTGGTTAGCTTTGTTTTGCCCAGGGTTCCCCATATGCATTACACGAAGAATCTCATTCCTCATCCATACACTATGAAGCACTCATTAATCTACTTGAAGAGATGCTGCTTTGAGGCACTGGGGAACCTATTGGAGAGTTTTTAAAAGACAGTGAAATGATTCAGTTTGTGCTTCAGAAATGGCCTACTGCCTGGTGCAAAGAATGGAATAAGGGAGTGTAAGCCAAGATGCTAGGAGACTTGTTAGGGGCTGTTGTAATTATCCAAGGGCAAGATGGCAGGGGCCTGGACCGAGGCAGCGGCAATGGGATGCTGTGGCTGGGAATAGTCATGGCTACCTAAGATCCTAATACAAATGGCTGTTCTATGGAAGCCTCCATTTAGGAAGATGAAAAATGAGCATGAGACTGAACTTTATTATGGGAGCCAAGAATGGAAGCACTAGCAGGGGGCAGGGCAATTACCAAGCAGAGACTGTAACTCTCTAGCTTATAAAGGATCTGGCATTTCAAAAAGGACAATGCCCTTTTGCTATGGAACTATAGAGTCTGCCCTCTAGGAAGAACTGCTCTGAGCCAGGATTGCTGGCCTGGTTTGTAGATGAATCCAGTTCAACAGAGATGCTCTCTTGTTAAAGGGGAAGGCAACAGTGGGCACTCAAGGGAATCCGCGTGCTGAGCGCTAAATGTCTCCCTTCTTCGTCATGCACATTTTAATGAGCACCTACTATGTGCTAAGCTTACCCTGGCACTTTAAAATTATCAAATCCAGTGGACCAGTCACATCTTGTTGGATAACAAGCCATCCTAAACAAACCTAGTGGCTTAAAACAACAAAGGCAGATAGGTTGTTTCTCTTGATTCTATGGGCTGACTAGTCTTACTGGATGCATCTTCCCTCCATATCTGCCACCAAGGGTCACTGACGCTCATCTGGGGCCCTTTTCCCAGGACACTCCTGTTCTCTTCTATGTTTCCTCTCCAATGCCTAACTTGGGCTTGGCTTCCTCATAACATGGCAGCTAGGTTCTAAGAGGATAAAGCCAACTCCCAGGTAATTATCAAAACCGGCCTGAGTTGTGCTGGCCAACGGCCTATTGGCCCAGGCATACCACAGGGCACAGGCCAGTGTCTGTGTGGGAGGGGACCACACAAGGCCATGGATAAAAGGAAATGGTTCATTGGAGGCAATGACGTAATGATATATTCCACTTTAACTATAAATTGTGGACAGTGCCTATGATTAAACTTGTGACATGTTACTATATCCACACTGCTCACACAAAATGGGTCTAATGGACAATGGGGACTAATTCTCAAAAGAAAGTGACAACAAACTCACTCAAATACAAGATCAAATGCAGAAAAAAATAATTTATGAATAATTGATTTTAAAAAGCAGAGACATGGCCGCCAGAAAGGCAAGTTTCATTCCAAGGCCTACTTCATTTTTCCGAGGATGTCTGATTTAGTAAGGTGTATATGCGTGTTTTCCCATCTTAGAAATAGAAGTAATAAAAGCTGTCTTAGAGAATGACTAGGAGGACTTAAAAGAGAGAGAGATATGTATGCACATAAAATAAATTTAGTGTTACCGATGCAACAACACAGTATTATTTGTCTTTTCATTCCTTTCGAATCTTTATGTCTAAATGTAAATATAAAATTCCACATGATTTTAATCAAAGTGTACATAAAATTGTGTTTAGCTATTGTAGTTAGTATTTTTAAATCACTCCATGTTTTTCTATGGGCTTTGCCTTAAGTCTTTTTAATTGCTGTGAAATACTCCCTTCTGCGGATGCACTGTAATTGATGTAACCTTTCTCCTCTTACTGTGCATTGAAGTTATTTCATGTTCTCACTTTAGTAAATTACAATATCTGCGTTTAAATTGCTTCTCATTATAAATCATTTCTCTTGGAGTAATTCTCAGGACTGATATGAGAGGTTCTCACGTCTGCACAAATATTCCAGACTTCATACGCACTACTAAACAGCCCGCCGACATATGTGTGCCCGTTTCCTCACAGTGCCACCAACACTGGGTTTTCATAATTTGTTTTTGTTTGGATTTTTGTTTCAGATGAATGAAAGACACACAGTGCCCTCTCAGCCTCAGGCTGTCTATATTCTATCACGCAGCTACAATTTAAATGCTTGCCATATAAGTGCACTGGGGTAATACTTCACAGATTATTTTTTAAAAATTGTATAAAGTAGCTATTCTCTTTCCCATTGTTAATGATAAAGGCACTGACGTTAGAAACTGAGCAGTGAAGGAGTCTAGCCAAGTCTGGGGTGATTTATGATCTTTTTAGAGAACCACATTTTTTTCCCTTTATAAGTTCTTACCTTGAAAAGTTAATGACTTGAGATATTCAAGGGAAAAAGATTACTTGTGGAAGGCAATCATGTATAAGGCACTGGATTAGGTACTAGGGAATCCAGTGCCCGTACTTGGAAAAATGCACATGTTCAATACATATCTGTTCACCTTCATTGCAATGAAATTGCGATTTCTGATACCATCTCTGAGATGTATGTAAATATCCAAAATATTAACTGGACTTGTGCTTTGTGCAAGTCATTGTTCTACATGCTGGGAATATTCAAGGTGATGAGATATCTTCCCTAGGAGAGGGTGCAGGAAGGAAGGAGCAGATGTTAAGGGTGCCTCCTAGGTACCTAGCAGAGATTCAGACCAGGCACTTTCCTGGTCTTCCCTCCACGACAATGCTAATCCCAGGTGAATTCATGAAAGAAGGGCCAAAAAGCTCTTGGACATGGGGAACATCCCTTTCTAGGGAGACAGCGTTGCATGGAATGAGGAACTTTAAACTGGCCCTTGGGCCACAGGAGGGACTTGCTGAAATGAGGGGTAAGAGAAGGGCCACGCTGGGCTGGTGTAGAGTAGGTGTTAGCTCTGCAAGCAGCCCCTCCCCTTCCATTCCAGAAATGTCTTTCCTCTAAGTGCAGGTGCAGCCAGGTGACAACATCCTGCATTCTGCATCCTGCTCAAGGCCACATCCACTCTTGGGGCAATTCTGAATGAAGTGCTATTATCTGAACCCCCAAGGAGCTTAATTGATGCAGAAGAGCTAATTGGAGAAGAAGATACTCGACAGGCTATAATTAAGTGCTAATTGGGTGGGCTTGAGTCTCAATCAACTTCCCCCCACTTGCCAGATGATCAAACCACCCCAGGCACTTAGTCAGGTGGATATCCCAGTCCACTGCCCCTGGAGCTTTCCATTCAGCGCATCTGAGATGCAATCAGAATCCCAGGGGCCCTAAGCAACACCATCTTCACTTATGCCACTATGTCCATCTCTTAAGTCAGAGGTTCATAAAGTGTGAACAACCAACCACAAACACCCAGGGTCCTGGGCAAAACAGTGTGGATGCTGGCTCCACATCCTGGAATGGCTGCTTCACTGTGAAAAAAGCTAGTGATGCTCATGCACCCCAAAGTTTGGGGGCTTCAGCTCTGAATGTCAACTGATCTCCCTGGAACATGAAGAGGGCAAAGCAGAGGAGAGTAGATACCCTACAGGTGCTCCAGCTTCTTCTCCCTGGGACAGTGTAAAGCCTCAGAGGCTCAGCTTCCCTATCTGTAAAGCGGAGAAAATAATTCCAGCTTACAGCAATACTGGAGTGAGAATGAAACGTTGGATGCTGAAGTTCTAATAATGTGCCAGGTACTCAGATACTGGAGGTCCTGGTAGATAGGTAAGGGCTTCCCAAAAGAGGGGACAGGCAGGGTGCCATATTTTAATAAAAAAAGCAAGCACATGGGGGCAGTCCAAGGTTGGAAGTTGCAGGAACTGGAGCAAAAGCAAAGATGCAGGATTAGAAATATACACCCGGCACTGCAGACACAAGAAAAAGAGGAAGTTAAGAGATCAGAAAGCAGCCCTGCTGCAGTGGATCTTGCCAAAGCCTGTGCTGAGGATGCCACAAGGGACAGTTTTACCTCCATGCAGGTGGCACCTCCAGAGACAGGTGGCCAAGATGGAACAAGATCGCCACCTGCCTGGTGGCACACCTCCTTGGTTTTGGTTCAGGATGGTCACATTAATTTGCCCTTCTTGAGTGATTTATTCTTTTCTTTTTCCTTTTTTAATATGCAGAGTATTTTATTCACCGATGAACAAAAAATCCACTTCTAGATGTTTCTTTCTCTTGCATGCGTTGTTTTTGCTTTTGGTTTTTCGTTTTCTTTAGTAAGCAACAGGCAGCTCTAGCCAGTCCTCATATTCAGACCCTCCTGACTCATCTGGAAGTGACAAAGTTCCTAAGTCTCCTTCTCCAACGCAACCACAAGAAGCCAATCGCCAAGATTGTTCTCCTTAAGGTATTTCTTGGTAAGACATTTCAAATACCTCTGAGAGAACTGTTTCTCAGAAACAAAGTGTGATTTTATTCTTGAAGCATTCAATGTGAACAAGATTTCGGGGATTTCCAGTTCTTCCGTTGACTTTAACCCTCTCCCATAGAAACTGTTTCTATTTGAAAATAGAAAATAAAATACGGAGTAAAATTAGGGAAGAGAACCCTAAATATTCACTAGTACCTACATTCCCAGAATTAAAAATTCTACCTTCAAAAGGATGAGTAAGGTCCAAATTGAACTTCCAGGATGACTTCTTAGATGGTTCACTTTTCTGAGATGCCATGTTGAAGCCTCACTGTATGATCAGACGTGCTGCTTTCTTCTTCCAGTTCACAAGGCGGCCCAGGGAAGCCATCCACCGTGCTGTGTACATGCCCATGTTCCCGAGAGCTGGTCACTTTCCAGCCTCCTTGAGATGGGGATTTCAATCATCTGACCTTTTGAGCCCAATTGGTCTCATACAAAATGGGGGCCTGTCACTTACATGTCATCTACGTTCTAACCAATGAAAGTTTCCCCGTGTAACCTCTTCTTCGTCAGAAATGTGGAGGTGGGTATCTTGTGCCTCCCTTAACGTGGAAAGAATGACTCAGAAAGACACAGTGAATCACAGCTGAATCAAGAAATCTTGCTGAAATCCAAGTCTAGTCCTGAGAGGCCTGAAGTCAACTTCCGCAGCTGCCTTTTGATGGTTTGCTTATTTAAGGCCCACTCTGAGCTCCCTGAGGGCAGGGATTTCCCTCAATTCTGACAACTGCTGTGCTCCCGCCCCATGAAACCATCTCAGGCACATAGCAGATACTCAATAGATGCCATGTGCTTTCTATTACCTCTGACAAAAGTCACCTATGACTCAGTTCCCACCAGCAGGATGGCCCAGTTCCCTGTCAGGAGCATTTCCTATCTGTTCTGAGAGCCTGAGGCAGCCTTTCTCTGCAAATCCCACACCTGGTGTGACCTGCGGGCATTCCACAGCTGATGTGGCCGAGGTCCTCACCTTTTCAACTTCGCCTGGGTGTGACGTCAGTCTACACTGCCGAAAGTAAGGTTTACCTTTACGTTACCCTAAGAGGCCCTGCCTCCCTTGCCTTTATGCCCAGCATTCCTGGACTTTGAAGGGTGCCCTCTTGAAGGAACAGTGACAGACCAGGGGTGTTGTATCATGTTGTTAATATCTAAGCTATTGCTGACTTTTTTTTTTCACTGGTTATTTATTTATTTTTTTTTTTACATCTGCTTTTTTAAAAACGTGTTTGGGTTTGAGACTGAATATAATCTCAGTGTGAGAATTTAGGAATGTCAGTAGATTGAGAAAGAAAGATATGACTGAGTCCATAAAAAATGCCCTCTCGTATCTTGTCCACTCCCCAGCACTGGAGTAGATTCTGCCTCAGCTCACCCGGAGATGGAGAGAGGACACAGGGACCCCGGCCTGTCCTAAGAGTCAAGATGGGGTGGGCAGAGGTGGCTGGGCGGCAGGGGGGTGGGGGTGGGGGGTGGATAAATGTGACCACACACACACACACACACACACACACACACACACACACACACACGCGTGCCCTACCAGTTAGACACCCGGGCTCTACCCCAGCACAGCCAGCTCCATCCCACACCCGGGTCAGCAGCAGCTCCCCAGCCTGCAGGCTGCTGCTTAACACTCACCAAAGGGTGGCCGAAGTGTAGCACTGAAAGCATTTACGGATCATTGATTTAAACATGAACAACTTGGGAGAGACAGGAATTCTCTGAGGGCCCGGCCAGCTCACCACACGCCAGCCCAGCGCCAGCAGCACGACCCCAGTGTGTCTTTACACAGAACGCCATTATGAAGAGCCCCTATTAAGGTGTTATTAGGGGAAATGGGACACAATGATGTTGCAAATTAGCCATGTATTTCATATTTCGAAAAGGGCAGGTGAACTTTTCCAGCCAGCAGTGCCTGAGAGAGTACCATCTGGAACAAGCCATGTCCTCCCTGCAAGGAGAATGCGCCATTCCAAGGGCAGGTGTCTGGCCCCCCTCAACGGGAAGGCCAAGTCCTGGGTTCCCATGAACACCAGGTCTGTTTCACTTTTGATGAGGTGCATCTTTGGGCCCGGTACTCCTGCAGCGTGGAGGGCTCCACTAAGGGGGTGTTTAATTAAAGAGGCAAAGCCAGAACGTGAGAGGCTGCCATCTGGGTCTGACGGGCCTCCCGTGTGCCTGCAGCTCCTTCCAGGTTGTGGGAGCTGAGGCAGAGTGGGACAGGGTGTGGGAGAAAGAGGGGACTGAAAGGAGGTTGTGGGAAGGAGAGAGAGAGAGAAGGAGGAGGGGAAAGAAAAGACGGAGTGTAGGGAACGAAGGGGAGAGAATAAGAGGCAGGGGAGGGAGAAGCTTTTAGTCCACATATTTCAGTCCACATATTTCTTTCTGAGCCCAAACCCCCTTTTAGAATCTACTTTCTGACAAAGATGAGGAGTAAACCAAGGAAGACAAAATTTCCATTTTCTAGAATCTTCTATTTACTATGCACCTATTGAATGCCCACTGTATACCTGGCCTGTGCCAGCCTCTGGGGACACAGGAATGCTAAAAGCAGTGGCCTTTCTCAGCCTATTGAGGAAGAGGAACATTGTGCAGTGACTGACAAGCTTTCTCAGCATGCTTCTAACCCTCCTCATCAGGTAGACGTCAGAAATTTAAAGTTGTTCTCAGACTCACTTGTAGCCGGAACGGTAGATATGATTTTTTTTTCCATAGTGACAGACATAACACCCATCGTACTTACCTGCAGCTCAACCATGCTGTAGTGCTCTGCTCCCTTTGAAGAAACAGGAGTGGAGTAGGGGGCTATCCTCTTCCCACAGCTCCTGTTTCTTCGCAAGGGGCAGGAACAGCAGTAGCAGCTGTGGCCCACCACAGTCAGCACTAGACTAGTAAGGGCCATCTTTAATGTTAGGCAAAAGGGATAGCTACTTTTGTGCCCCCTCAATGCCCCCTTGACAGGCTGGACCCAGGGAACTCAAACGCCCATTACCCTTCATTAAAGACGACACAGGTTTATTAAAAGGGGGACAAAACTGATATTATATTAAAATGACGGGACAGTTGGGAAATACGAAAAAATCAGTACTATCCTGTTTAAAACAGTACATACAGTTAACCTAATGGAAATGGAATGGAGTCATGTAGGGAGAGGACTGCTGCAGGCCTGTGGTCATTTGGTCATTTGCTGGTGAGGATCAGGGCAGGACTGATGAGGCCTTTGTCAGTGACCAAGGCAGCAGCAGTCTCAGGACTTCAATTCTGTGTTGATGATATTTTGGGACTCAGCCTTGGGGACCCGCTTCCCTGTTTCTTCAGACCTCTCAATGATTTCATAGCCAATTTCTGCCCTGGCTGATAAGGTGATGGTCAGCTGCAGCAGAGGACTAACAGACAAGGTCAGTGTCTTGCCAATAGCAGCCTATCTGGGGGTCCTGGTAAACAGTTAATCATCTGTTCTTTGGAAGCAGGGAGGAAGGGCCGAGCGCCTGATATCACACAATCATATTGTCTTGTCAACACCACATGAAGATGATAGCCTCAAGAGCACAAAGAATAGCAGTGTGGCCAAACAATTAGAAGAGATGTATTTGTTATATAACATATTTAATTATAAGTTTATAAAAGGTAGTTTTTATTAGTGGCTGGCTTCACCACCAGCTTAGAACAAATTCTCAGAAAGTTGACAGCCAGCTCTTGGGAGCTGATAGGCACAGACTCCAGCGTACCACGGATCCCACCCACCCCACCCCACGCCGAGGACACTCGCAGGCAGTTCCTCCACTGGCCAGTGGGATCTCTGCATAAAGATGATCCCTGGCCAACATAGCATGATTGCTCATATCACCAAAGTGCCAGGGAGTTAATGCCTCGAACGGACACACCACCAACCAGGGGTGAGTGGTGGAAAATAAACACCCCGCTTCACCCACAATGGTACCATCTTGGGATGTGGCCTCATGTTCTCAGAGAGCGCCGTGGGGACTGCACCTGAGCGGCCCACATGTAAGCCATCATTAATGCCCTAGAGTTGATTCTTTGCCTCCTGGTCTCACTTCCCCATCGTGCTTCTGATGACTGCCCCCCAAATAAACCACTGCACCTTCATTCTCTCCCTCGTGTTTGCCTTGGGAAAACCAACACTACAGCAGGGCAGGACTCAGACTGCACTACAACAGAGGGCCTAGTTGAGAGCAGGCACAACGAAAAGGGTGGAATCAGATATGTTTGTGTTTCTCTATGAACCTGGGCTCATGGGGTCTGAAAACGTCTGAGGTCTGAGAAGCATGTCGGCTGTGGTGTTCAGCGCATGTCACGCTGCATCTGACTTCAGCAGATGTCTGACAAGGTGTGGAAGGATGTGTCCGGGCCACTCACTGATGAGAACCACACCGTGGAAGCATTTCCAGGAAACGGAGACCCCTGGGTCCAGTGCCCCTCATTTTCACTTCAGGAAACTGAGGCATACACACAGGCAGAGTCTTCGAGCATCACTGGGAGAATCAGCAGTGGGATTAGAAACTGGTCTCTCTGCAGCCAGCGGAGGTTGTCCACTGCGGTCAGCATGGCTGCCTGACCCAGAAGCATCCGCCTCTGAAGGATGTGAAGAAAGTGTTGATGTGCTCTCTGGAGAGTTTCTCAGGAGACTCCCGGTCCCTGGCACCATAGAATCATCTCTACTCAAGGGTTTGCTAAGTGACAATTCCCCGGGCAGTGTTAGAAATTCTAATGCCAAATCACAACCCACAGGAGACTAGATGCAGCCTCAAAATTCATCTCTGAATCAGCACCTCACGCAGGAGTGGGGGCAGTTTCCACCCTGCGGGCCCTGGGCTCCCCTACTCTCAGGTGACGTGCACTCCCACCTCAGAGCAGGCACCATCGCCAACTTTCCTGACTGTCACCAAAGTCTGTGGCAGGCAGAGAAGGAGCACATGCTTATCATGCTACCTGGAGACAAGTGACAGGCACCTGTCATCCAGAATCCTACTACAACCCTATGAAGTGAAGGTTATATTTATTATCATTTTCCAGGTTGACAGAGAGGGGAGGGCAGGAGAAAAAGATAAAAGAAGGAAACTGATTGTGGCTCAGTAGGGTTAAATGATATACCCCGGTCACATGGCTTAGTAGAACTTGGCTTTGAATCCAGTTCTTATGGTGGAATGTGAATCTGAAGGCCCTTAGAGCCTCATGGAACCATCCCAACAGGCGCCACTAAAGAGGCCTAGAAAGGCAAAGAGATGTCAAATTCATGAAATAAGAACTTACTGCTAGGGACCCAGGAGGGCTGGAGCAAAGGTACATTTCAGGGCACAGTGTCAGGGACATCCTGCCGGAGGCAGGGGTCAGGGTGTGACCAGCCCTGAAGGCCAAACTAACTATGGGTTTTGTGTTGGGTCTTGATAAAGGATGAGACTCCTCACTGAGCACAGGAGAACGCAGAGCCCATGCCTTCACTGAGGGAAGGGCAGCTTTCAGGGCAGGCAGAGCCCAGAGAATTTTCCTGGAGAATCTCCAGTCTTGAAGGTCAAAGTCAAAAGCCGGAGGTTAGAACCAGGGACTCAAATCAAGATTGAGACTAAGGATAGATGGCAGACATAAACAGGAAACAGGCCTAGAGCACAGATATTGGTTGGCCGTTGTGAAAATGCCACACTGGAGCTGAGCTGAAAGCTCAGGACAGCAGCCGCGTGTGAGGCATCGGTGTCCCCAGCCCACTGCTGGCTGTTGGCCATCCGTCATGAAGCCCGGTCAAGAGTCCTGGACAGGGGTGGGCATACATAAGCCAAGAGTGGCTTCCCTGCTCTGTATGGGCAGTGGCATGGGATCTGAGTGGTTATGGGGCTGCGACAAGGACAGAGTGCGGACCGATGGGGCAGAGATTCTTTAGAGGCTGTCCGAACTCCCCAGCTGGAGTCAGGACAGAACTGAGTATGGACTCAGCCCCAGCAGGCCACTGCGCTGCTCGGATCCCTAGATGGGACAGACCCTCCTGGATGTCTCCATGGCAACACATGCCAGGCCACTGTGCACAAGCTTGAGTGGGCACTGCGGTCATCCGGAACCACGACCATATGGCCTAGACCATCACAGCTCTCTCGGGGCACAATTTCTCTTTTTTCACCTGGCAAACAGCGTCCTTTCTGCTCTGGCCCCTGCCCATGAATGCAGCCACCTGACAGTCTTAAAAGTGCTCAGTCTCTGTGTCGCATCCTAGACCCTGGGCTGCCCTGGCCTTGTGATCTGGCTCAAAAGGGACCTTGAACCAGAAGTAATCAGCGATGGGAATGCGACCATTCAAGGCTGGAGAGAGCAAGAGCAAAGCAAGGTGATGAGGATGCACGGGATGGTTAATCCACAGGTGAGCCTGGGAAACAGTCTGGTAGGGCACGCCGGCGTGGAAGGAGGGCAGAGAAGACGGGTTGGGCTGGAAATAGTCTACATGTGTACACAGATTACCAAAGGCCTGGATGATCATGCCAAAGAATTAAACTGTGTGTTCAGTGAGGAATCGATGCAGAAGTTTTTGGTCGGTCCAGGTTTGAATGTTCTAGAACATCCCTGTGTCTGTCTGGTGAGTGGTCATGAGGGCTGGGCAGAGATGGACATGAAGTGGCCTCCAAAGCCATGTGGAGCTCTGTGAGGCGGCTGCCACAATCGTCTAGTAGAGAAATAAAGTATCCATCGCTGCAAGAATATCCTATCCCTGGGAAAAAAAATCGTAGGCAAAGTCCTTTTTGTGTTATAGTCTGTATATTATGGGACCTCCTGTTAAACCCTGGCAGTGACACCACAGAAATCAAGCAGAGATATCACAGAAAACCCTCTGCCAGATAAAGATTTCCGGTGAAAAAAAGAATGTTAAGACCTCTTCTCTTTTACCGAGGTTGCCTGTTGAAAACCGCTGGTCTGGCCAAAACTCCATTTCTGTCTTTTTAATTCAAGTGCAAATGGATTGAAGGTTCAGATAACAACATAAAATTGGTTAATCAACTTTCATCCCATATTTATATTGCAACAGGGAGGTTTTACAGTTTTCTGCAGCTCAGCTCTGTGTTCTGTGAAAGCCAGCCAGCATTTTATGTCCCCTTAAAATTGCAAACCAGAGGCCCCTCTGCTGTCAGTGACCCTCCACCCCACCCGCTAACCAGCGCTGTCGTCTGTCTGGAAGGGACCGGCAGTGCCATTTTCATTCTGCACGCATGCAGTCCTGTAGGAATAGGTTTTATGTTTTACTCGAGAAATGAAAATCGCTTTCTGCTCCCATCATCACACCACCACAGAGGGATGCCAGGGAGGTGATGGTATGAGAGAAATTACAGAAAATATTTTAAACTTAATTTTCTTTGTCAGGCAGGCCCACCCCATGCTCATTGAAGGCCTGGTTAAATCTCTCTCTTGGCTTCCTATTGTTCATAGGATCAGGTCTAAAGCTTATAGCTTGGCACACAAAGCCCTCTGGAATCTGGCCCCTTCATCTCTTTTCTCAAAAAGTCATTTTTCAGAACCTAGGAGGTGCCAGGTACTAGGTTTACAGCTGTGAGCAAAACAAGCATCAGCCTTCCTTTTACGGAGTTTGTATTTTAGTGAGGCCAGACCCCCAAAACACAGGAATCCAACAAAGAAATAATTACAGACTGCACAGGCCGTGAGGAAGAGAAAACGAAGACAAAGCCTCAGAGATGAGGGCCAGGAGGTGGGGTGAGGAAAGGGGAGGTGCTTATTTGAGAGAACAGTGAGTTTGCTGGCCCGCAGGAACAGCACATGCGAAGGCTCAGAGGAGAGAAGTCAGCTGGCAGGTGTAGGAATAGAAAGCACAGTGTGGTGGGAGCTCAGGGAAAAGGTGGCTAGTAGGATGTGAGGTCTGAGAGGCGGTGGAGGCCAATTCAGGCAGTTTCTTTGTGGGTAATGCCATGTAGACTTGATCCCAAAGGCAAAGGGGAGTTGTCTGCTCAGATGTGGGTTTTCAAAAGATCTCTTTGTCTGCAGTGTGGAAGACCATTCAGAGAGGGACAAGAGTAAAAGAAAGGAGAGTCATGCTGAGGCTTGGACTCGGATTAAGGTGAGAGAGGATGACAGAGTGGAGGAGGCAGAGACGACGACCATGATGGAGAATGAATTGACAAGCACTCGACCTGTCCAGCCTTGCTTTCCAGCCTCCGGGGCACAATGCTGATCTGTAAATGCCTCATGCCCTTTCCTGACTCAAGTCATTCCTTCCTTCTCCCTCTAACAAGTTCCTATTTAGCCATCAAAACCCTTCACAGAGTTGCCTTTCCATCCCCTTCCTCCCTACGTGTTCACACTCTCTCTTTAGTGTCTTCCTATTATCTTACATCATTACCTTCAGATGCCTGATTATCATACATCTCAGGACACTTTCATTATTTAAAAAGTAATTTCAAGTAAATCTCCACTGCTGAATTTTAATGCAAGCACCAAGACTTCTAAATTTCTGAGTGCTAGTACTCTCAGATTTAAGGCAGTGTCCCTAATTCATGCTGAATAAAACTATCGCCCATGAAATGACCTACAAATGACCTGGCCTCAGAAAGGATATGGAATTATCATATTGAGAAATGACCATCTTTGAGCCACATTTTCTCCTTGCACAGACTGCCCTGATATTTGGGAAATAAATGCTCAAATACATAAAGGACAAGAAAAGAAAAGAAAAGTCATCCAACTCTAGTATCCATTCTTGTGGCTTAAAAGTCATTTACAGAAATTATGGCCAACACTAACATGATAATTAAAACCAAATTGAAAACCTATTCACTAGTGCTCAGGTTTGGTCGAAGCCAAGAAGAATCCAGTATATATCTGAGCTGCCCTAATTATGTACTTCTTGTAATCAACATTACTTTTCCTGGTTACATTTCACAGTTAATTTGTTTTTCCCACACAAATCGAATTCTGTGCCAGAGACGCAAACTTTATTGTATTACTGCATCGCCCCGCCCCCACCCCCCCGCCACTTCTTTTAGGTCCTAGCTTAAAAAAATACAATTCCACAAGTACAATTATTTTTGAAAAATGAAATTCTTCCCCACGTGGATTTAAGATTAATGATATTTGTTTATTATTGGATGATCTGCCTTCAATAAGTGGCATGAATAAGAATTGGCTCCCAATCTTAATGTATTTATTTTCATAAGCCAAATAGCTATAAGCAACATCAAATGTAATTCTCCAGAATGGTAACAGGTTATTAACTTCTTAAGCCATTCCCTAATATGTTTTAAATCTCTAAAAAATAGTGAGTTTGAAAGCAAAGGAGACATGGCAAAACTCCTGTCTGCCTCGGAGCTCACTCAGGGCTCGTCCAGCACCTGGGGTGGATCTGGGCTGGGGCTTTTCGACAGCTCCTCTAGGATCCCAGCCACTCTGCAGGACTCCCCCATGCCCTGCTGCCCATCTTGGCTCTATTTCCAGACTCCTTTTCCCGATGAAGACTGACTTGGGTTCCATTAGGTCTGGGGTCATTATGAGTATGGACCAGCAGCTTATAAGGCCGTGATTCAGGGGTCTGTGGCCTGACTCCAGTTCCGTGTCTGAGGGCAAGTCTTCTGCACACACAACCTTAGTCTCACGATCTTCCAGAGCAACCCAGACTGGACCTACAATAATCCAGCAGACTCAGCACCCTCTGCGTGACATCATTTTGCGAGCGGAATGGGCTACCAGGTCAGAAAGGGCAAATGCAGGGGTTGGGGGAGAGATTGGATATGAATGAATGCATGAATGAATGAATGAATGAATGAAAGAGGCTGGTAGAGAGAGGAGACTGGCTGTGTGGCTGTGTGGCTCTGGAAGTACCTATTTGTTCTTCATCAGACGGGAATGATCTTAGAGCAAAATGTCTGCTCCCTGTGCACCTGTTAATTTGCTGTGCGCTGAGCATTCATCTTGCTCACTCTATCCCTTTCTCTCTAAAGCATTCTGGAGAGAAGATTCTTTCTCTGTTCAACATAAGTGAAATGAGTTCTATCTCTTGCTGGTCCAGGAGGAAGAACAGGAAACACCTCCCTGGCTTCTTCTCACTGCATTATCCACAAATGTTGTTTCTGCTTCTCAGAATGAAGGACACAATTCCCAACCTGGCCAAGATTGGTCCTCTGGCTACCTCTCTCTCTAGGTATGAACACTCCTCTTCTCCTGGACCTGCTTGTGTCTCAAGTCCAACCTCAGCATTCTTCTCTGGAAGGGTCTGTCACTGGATAAGCCTGAGGTCCAGAGGCAGAACTGGGGCACAGACCTCCTGGGAGGACTGGAGCAGAGACGAAATCCTGAATTGGAGAGACTAGGTCAGAGAGAGTGGGGCTACGGTAATAATCAGGGATAGCAATTTAGCATGTCACTTTCTGTCTGGAGTGATCTTTGACCTTCTCGGCTCAGCCCTTCATGGTCTTTGGTTCTCTTAGACCAGTATTTCCATATTGTCTGGGGAGCTGGAAACGCACGTGTATCTCCAGATACTACATTGGAACCAGTGCCCACGTACAGAGGGTGGAGTCCAAGAAAGTTCAAGAAGTTTTTCAAACTTCTCCAGGTGACGACTCTAAGATCCCCTGGGATGAGAGTGAGGGGCGAGACCCCTGTTCTATTAAGAGAAATAGCATATGACTAGGAAATGACCACCTGGCTTGAAAAATGTGCCAGTGCCTTTCTGGTTCCTGGCCTTGGACCCCTCTGGCTTTCAGTCTCCTAATCTACAAACACAGACAGCGAACTAACCCTTGAATGGCCACTGCAAGCATGCACTTAAGTGAGTCAGCAGATGTCATCAACAGGACCTGGCACAAAACATCTAACAGGAGCCACTCTGAGAAGAAGGGAACTGGCCTTTGACCTAAAGCTCCAGGCAGAGAATCTGGCAGGGATTCAAAAGCCAATTTAACAAATATGCCACAAAGACAAGAAATGTTGCTGAAGTCCCACATTTGGTAGCAATGATGATTCATTTCTAAACAGTGACTTTGGTCTGAAAGGAAGGGCCAACATGACTCCCAGGTATAATTGTCATTCTTTTCTTCCTAATTCACATGTAAAGAATTGTTGAAAATGTTCCAGGTTTGAAGTTCCTGCACAACCAGATCATTCGCTGGTGTTTGAACCACCGCAGATCAATGATTCCTAGGCATCTTGCTACATCTGGAGCAGTGACAGGGAGGCTAACAACCCACATGGGACACCACAAAGGACTTTGCACTGAGCCCTGCTTTCATAGTTTCCATGTGAGAGGCAGGTGGGGCAGACAAAACCCCAACAGTAGCCCAACCTGCTTCCTCATTCAGCATGGCTGTCAACAGAGACCTATTTTAAATCTCAGAAAAGACTCAATCCGAGGGTCTAAGACATTGCCTCACAGGGGAACATAAATGTCAACTTCTCAAAAGGAAAATATTCTGAGGTCGTTCTATGTTTGAGGGAAAGAAAAGTAATACGGTCTGCACTTAGCCTTTGTTGATTAAGCATACATATGACACATTTCAGGGCAATGTATCCACTGAAGGAATAACACAGAATATATAACTTACACCCAAATGGTAAACATAAATAAACAAGATTTGAGTAGCTCAATATAAAGCAGAAAAAGAAAGAGAAAAAATCAGAGTAGGTATAGATGTACCTATACCCATGTAAAATATAAAATTTAATGGTAGAAAGATATATACATATATATGTATACATACACATATATATCAGTGCTCATAAACAGATTAACTCTGTTTTTAAATGGCAGACATTCTAAAATTGAATTGAAAGATATCCAGTTATATGCTGCTTATAACGTTTTAAAGTAAAGGGAGAGGAAAATATTTAAATATAGTCAACTGTCATTATTTCTGAATGTTCTGCTCTACAAAGCCACTGTGAACACTGAATTAGTGAATACTGACTCTTACTTCTGAGGGAAATCCAGAGTTAGGTTCTTGCAAGCCTCTGGGTACATTTTCATCAATTGATCAATAATTAACCTTTTTTAGGTGCGTGTCTATTTAAAGACACCTTATTGAGTATAAATTATTGCTTTATTGTCATTGAACTAACAACCAACAACATTATAATTTCATGCCTGAAGGAAACGAATGTGAACGTACACAAGTTCTCCGGAAAGCACACAGGCCTTCTTGAACCTAGAAGCACTGGACAGCACTCAGCACCATGCAGCCACTATCTGAAATAGTACAACATCAGCAAAAAGCACCATATTTTTTTTAGGTGGCACTATGAAGACCACAAAAAGGACACTTGTTTATAGTCTAGAACAGAAACAAAGAGGAAGAATACAACTTTGATCACACACATTGCATAATTCAAATTTTTCACTATACTGTACATGTCTGAAAATTACTGTAGAAATGCCTTGAGTATTGATTTGTGTGATAAAAACCATGTTAGGGGATGGGCATACTCACAAATTCAGAATCCATGAATAATGTGGATCAACTGTAATTGCAAAAAGAAAAAGCAGCTATGCTAATATGTCAATGGAAAAGGATGATAGCCAATAAAAAGCTGAGACAATTGGTCATCTCTACAAGAATAACATTAGAATAGGAATAAAGTTAGAAATCAACTTTACAACACACACACACACACACACACACACACACACACACACATTAAGCCCAGTTGGTTTCCCTTCCAAAACCCAAAACACGAATGAGGATATGTATGTGTGTGTGTCTTAATAAGTTCATTACAAACTGGAAATATGAAGACTCAGAAAGAAGGAAGACACTTTCGAGGAGGAATAAAGGGTAGAACGTGCTCTGCTGGTCTCGAGGTTGATTGCAGGCTTGATGAGTAATGAGGGCAGTGTAGTGTCGATGGAAGAATAGGCGGATCAAAGCAACAACACTGACAGCAGAAAAGGGCTCATGTACGTACAGACACTTGTTTATGACAAAGATGCTACCCCAATGTGATGGGTAAAGGACAGGCTTTTCAATTAAGGGGTGTGGGAGAACTGGGCATGCACAGAGAAAGAGATGGAGCTGACCTGTACCTTGTACCAGATCCCCAAGTGAAAACAGTCCATATGTCCAACAACAGCACCACAGACACAGGCACTGCATTCATTCAATACACAATCTAATGCACCGGCACAAAAGTGAACGAAGTATGGCTGCACCCCACGTGGCCTGACCTCACAGACTGAGCACGGAGGCAGAGAGCAGGTATGCACACGCTGTACTAGTCTATTTATATGTATTTACAAACAAAACTAAACAGCAGAGTTTAAGGATACAGACTTAGTCAAACTATAATGAAAAGCAACAATACAACTATCATCACAGGACAGTGATTAATTTGAGCCAAGTCAAGTGCTGTAATTGACAGAAGGTGTGTGAAGTTTCTCAGACCTTGACGTCATATTTCTTGACTTAGTTCATGGTTATATTGTGTTTGCTTTACAACTAAGTAATGTACATGATACATTCCTAACCTTCACAGTTGTTTTTTAAAGATTCGATGTTTTTAAAATCTACTTTGACTGAGGAATTTAAACATAAAACTATAACCTTAAATCTTTTGGAGGAAAATAAACTTATGACTCCAGGACAGGAAGGATTTCTTAAACAAAATGTGACATGAACAACTACAGTGAAGGAAAGTTTTACAAAGGTCTGTAAGAGCGACGTTGCTGAAAACAACATTAAAAGATAAACCAGATATTGGAAGGGTATAGCTGTAATGTATATCAGCAACGAAAACATATTAATGCAGGAAAGCATAATAATCGTTTCTATTAATCAGAGACATAAACAAGAAGTTCAATGAGATACTGTTTCATGGTCATAAAATTGTCAAAAATTGCAATGTGTTATAATACCGATGTTGGAAAATGGAATCTGTTATAGTACTGATAGAAGTGAAAATGTGTACAAACTCTTTGGAGAGCAATTTGGAACTGAAAATGCTCATTTCCAAAGGCCTAAATAATCCACCTCCAAAATGTGACCAAGAGAACTTTGTACACATGCTTGTAAGGAGATATAGGGAAACCTGTTTTCTGTAGCAATTCAAGTGCCCATCCGAAGAAGAATGGTTAAATAAACCATAGCACATGCAAACAGTGTGTGTACTCCTGAGCAGTTAAAATGAAAGAACCAGATTCTACATAATCTACAAGAATTATTATTACCAATTCTACATAAATCTCAAACACAATACTGAGAGATGGAAAAGAGTTTTGAAAGAATACATGCATCAGGGGTGTGCCCTGGTGGCCTAGTGGTCTAGTTCACCCTGGGAGCAGTCCCACATACATACCAAGGTCCCAGGTTCAAGACCCAGGGCCGCCGGGGGCGGGGGGATGGACACACACAACCAAATAGAATAAAATACTTCTTCCTTCTTTCTCTTAAAAAAATAAAAAGAATATGTGCATCATACCATTATACACACACACAGGTTTCTCTCTCTCTCTCTCTCTCTCTCTCTCTCTCTCTCTCTCTCTCTCTCTCTCTCTCTCTCTCTCTCATAACAGGCCTAGGTAACAAAAGCAAAATTATATACAAAATAAACACACATCGACTTCAAATCAGTGTCTACTTCTAGGTAAGAGGAGAGCAAGGGAAACAGAATACAAAAGGGTTACACAGATGACTTCAATGGTGTCAGTATTTATTTTCCTTAAAGAAAATATGAATCAAATGTAGCAAAATAATTTCCTTGCTCAATGTCTGATGTAGGTAAGTGTGTTTGTTTTATCATTTTCTGTCCATTTCTGTATATTGTAAATATTTCAGAATTCCCATAAACACGCAATAAAATAAAACGGAGAGAGTATGTCATTGCTTGCAGAGTAGTGACACTGTGTAACATGACCTCTTGCGCACAGCAGTTTCAGTATTTTCTTTTGTTTAAGTCCCTTGGCGCCACTGAGAACAAGACTGGGTTCAAAACAGAGGCTGCCAGCCCCCTGAAGGAGCCTGCATCGGAACCCAGCCTGATCACCCACTGGCTGAAACGTGGTGCCAGTCAAGGTGTGCTCCTGAATGCCCGCCCCCATTTACTTCCCACCTTCACCCTCACTTCCATTCTCTGGCCACGTCAGTTGCTGTCTGTACTTCCAGGTCCCAGTGTGCACATTCTCCAGAGTTGTATCACACTGGGTGATCACTGCAGTTCATGTGTCATCTCCTCCCTGCACCCCAAGGCAGCCACAGTCTTGTACAACACTGGCAGTTGGCAGGTAACAACAGACACAGGTTGAGCTGAAAAGCACACTGACTCTGGAGATGCTGGGCGTGTGGTTCTGGGGGTCTGGTTCTGTACCTCCTCCCCTGGGGGGCCTCTGGGAGCCCCTGGAAGGGTCTCTCAGAAGACAGTGTCTCTAAGTCGGAGGAGGAAAAAGCCCAAAACAAATTCTGTGCTCCTGTCCTCTGCTCTCTGACTATACGTCTCTTCAAATGGTGTAAACACTTACGCTCATGCCGCTCACGTTTGTGAGTGCTTCTGAACAGAGACCCATGGGGACCATACCTACACACAATCATCATTGCATCAAATTGGGGAAATTATGCTGTTTTCCCTATTTTCCAAGTTTTCTGCAATATAGTTTTAATGTCCTAATAAAAACTTTAAAAGAATATAAAAACCCAATTCAGTCTAAGGATGGCAAATGTTTCAATGTTTCAAAAGACTTAATTCCCCACCCTTCCAATTTTCCCTTTGAAATGAACAATAAATATAATCACTAGAATATATACAACATTAGAACATATTTATCCTTAGAATAAATAATACCCAAATAAAACAGGTAACAGTTTCGTGGATAGTCCAAAACATAGGTGCTTTCTCAACAAGCAATCCTGGAGACAAGATCTTAAAAAGAATTTCAGGTTTTCCTGCTCAGGGGGAGGCCAGGATGCCACGGGTCCACCCCAGATGATTCTGATTTCAACCACAGTTTTAGAAACACTGAGCTAGAACTAGAACAGATTAGGCTGGGGTTCAGGGCCAAATTAGGTAAAGTGATGGTGATGTAAATGTATGAAATCAGAAAATCCAAGAGAGCAGGTATACAGAGATAAATGGAGTGGGGAGGAAGGTGGTGACCCACAGCACGGCTGGGAGGGACTTGGCCTCTGGATTTCAGAGGAGCTACGAAAATATGCGGGAGAACACGGGGAAGGATTCATCTGTCTACAGTGGGAGAGACCCAGGAGGAGAACCCCCGACCACCTCCACAGACTTAGGTGAACTGCTACCACTTTCGTCCCAAGATGTTACAGATGTCACCACTTGTACAGAAGGCAAGTCACCAAACGAGTCAAAATCCACCTCTAGAAATGGAGTCGCCATTTTTTTCTTGGACCCAACTACTGGAACACGAACTCTTTCAACTCTACCAGATTCATTTTCCTCCCAACCATGGGTCAACAGTGCTTCTCTCCAACGTGAGAACTGAGAGAGAATTCACTAGGCTTCCAAGAGTGTTCAGCAGTCATAAGACAAGGCTCATCTAGAGATATAACCACAACCATACGGATAATATCAAAGAGAGAAAGCTCAAGAAATCCTTTCATTTACATCCTCAGTAAGATGTTTAGCAATTACATGGTTCAGATGAAAAAGGATCAGAAGAGTATTGCTTTGCAGTAAAAACACATTGCTGAGATAAAATATGAAAGATAGGCAGCAGGTGGCAGATTGCTTAATGCTGAGAATTCAACTGGTCAAAGTAACATGCAGAGGACCAATGTCAGTCTAAGTTCTGGGGATACAGCAGGGAATGAAACGGATCAACTCTCTTCTGAGAGGGGACAGTGAAGAGGACACAGTTAAAAAAGAACGACCACAAATATATGTATATGTAATATACATTTTAGACATAAATTATTGAGACAGCAAACACAAGTAACTGGTGCCCCCCATTCAAATGCTGAAACCCTAACTCCCAGTGTGAATCCAGGGTATTGAGGAAGTAAAGTTAAGTGAGGTCAGAAGGGTGGAGCCCTTGTTGGGTAGAATGACAGCCTTATAAGAATAAGAAGAGAGAGCAGTCTTGCCACATGCATGCAGAGACACAGCCCTGTGAAGACACAGCATAAGGCAGCTGTTTGCAAGCCCTTAAACAGACTTCAGGTCTCTGCTCTCTTCAGGTTCTCTGTGGCTTCAGAGAGACCTTCCCTCCGGCCTCACCCAGTCTCACTGGAGCATCCTGATCCTGCCTCAGGGTTCCTGCGGTGCTTAACCTCTCCTGACAGACCACATACAGCTCACCTGACGGGCGTGGAATCAGGAATCTGAACTGGGGACGCAGGCGGCAAATAGCTGGAAGCACTGAGAGCACCATGGGTGTGGGAGACGGCGGGGAGGAGGCCCCAGCCCGGCGCTCTGGGTCAGCCCACGTTAGGCAGGGTCAGGGACGTGAAGAGGGAACAGCAAAAGAGACCGAAAAGGAAAACCCGAGAACGGGGAGGGAACCAACTGAGTGTGGATCCCAAGAAATCACACAAAGGACATGAAAATAGCCACTTAGGCCCAGGGATGTGGGTTCAAAGGAGAGGTTTTGGTATTGCTTTGTTTTCACCAGAGAAATTGTAACGGGCGTGTGGCTGATGGGAATGACAAGTCAAGAGAGAGAGACTAATTGCTGGAGAAAGATCAATGAGGGGGAAATACCGTAACCCGTTTTCCAGCAGGTGAAGTTAAGGTGAACAGAGGAGAAGCACTCTCACAAAGGCCACCCAGGTTGTCGCCAGTCAGGACTCTGATTGGGCTTCCTGGAGTCAGCCATCTTCACGAGGTGCCCCATTCCATGCCAAGCTTCTCCCAACTCAAGTTCAAGTTTAGCTGGCTGCCTGTCACTTTCTTCAGACTTTCAAAAAAGAAGTGATCCTGCTTCCTCCCCCTAAGCTCTCACAGGACACAATCTTGGTTTTTTTACTACTGCTCTTCATTTTCTATTCCCTGTCATAATGTGTCAGGAAGGCATCGAACATGTGTTACGAACCTGTTTTACCTTAACAGTGCTGAGTGCCTGGTGGGCCTTTGTCAATGTTTGCCCTGGGCAGGTGGCTTCGAGGGACCAGGAATAGCAGTGGGGAAAGGGAAGGAGGGAGGATACCTTTTTCTCCAAGTCTCCTACCTCATATATATTATGGCTTGCTTGTTCTAAGGCACTGAATTTACTTTAAACGTCCCTCCTAGGAGCTGTTACCTCTTTACTTATGTCTGACAGCTCGCTGGACCCCTTCCAGATCTTCCCCTTCCTGTTAATAATAAATCAGACACTCTGCTGAGGGGAAGGCCTTGCACGTGCGCACCTGTTAGGTCAAGAACCACCTGGAGAGGGGTTTTACCATCTGCTAATTGTGACTGAGATTGCATGTCCACTCACAAGCCCCTGCCAGCCTCCTGTTCAGGGCCAGATCCTGTGCTGGGTAGAAGGAACAAAAGGAGGACTGTTCCTGACACTGTTTCTGCCTTCGCCAAGCTAGTGATCTCACGGGCTGGGGGGACGGGTGGCAGTCAAGCCTGGCCCTGCTGCCGCGTACGGAGCTGGGGAAGCGCTGGCTCCTGTGCGAGTTAGCTGAGGTGGGAGCAGGGCTGGGCTGGGGTCGGGGCGCCCCCTGGTGAAGACGAGCTTGCTCTCCAGGCCAGCTGTCCCCTGCAGCGCGGGCTCGGAGCGCCCCTTCTCCTTCACGTTGAAGAGTGTGGCCTTCCCGCCACACTCAGCCGTGGACACCAGATCCCTGAGAGCCCCCCACTGACCAGAACCCCTCTCAGGCCCAAACGAGACTGCGTCATGAGCATGCCAGCCCCACTTCTAGGGACATTCTGGTACAGGCCTGAGAATAGCACCTAACTTGTCATTCGGTGGCATAGGCACAAGCAGAGGAGAAAGCCACTCATTGAGTGTCCTGTGTTCCTTAGGGCCCCACAGCCAAGTGTCTCCATAAAGCCTGGAGTTTCATTGCACCTAAGCTCTTGGACTTGCGACTCTCCCTATTTCCTTTAAAAACATCTCCTTAAGGGGAACTGAAGCTGGTGTTTTATTGTGTGCTCAGTTTTTCCACCACTAGATCACACATTTTAGCCTCAGATTAGAAACCTATTGCTTTGTCTGCTGGGAACAATATTCAGCTTTGAGGAGAAGGAACCGCAGACACCCCCACCCCTACCGAAGCTGTTGTGTGGGTCACAGCGCATCACCCTTGTGACGTGACAGACAAATGGTCCAGGTATGCGGAGGCAGACCAAGTCAGACCAAGTAGAGGTCTTCCCTGCATTCTCTGCTGGAAGCCAAAATGGAGGCATGGCTGCCCTCCTAGGGAGACGGGAAGAACCCCATGGACAGAAGCACCTAACATGTAGAGAGAAGCAGGGGTGAGAAATGGAGGGAAAAAGAGTCTGTTAACATGAAGGTGACTGTCTTCAAAGGTCTAGGAGCCCAACCTGACACCTCCCTTTCACAGCAGCCCTCCAATGAACCCCATTCTGTTTTGTTCAATTTCTAATTAATACAGGCAGCAGTGGGGGTCACAAGAAGAAGGTAAGAAAGGCAAAGAGGATTCCCTAACCCCTTTGGATAGTTACCATCTTTTCATTCATTGGGAATTCTGGAAAATGGTTAATGTCATTCCTTGAGAGCTCAGCTTAACTTTCTCTGCACTGGCTGGGTGATCAGATGTGGCAGAGACACTGCCCGAGGAGAGCTCTGCCTCCGATGCGGCTGTCGTCTGGTCACTACTGCACTTCACACCCCTCCTTGGCTCCCCAGACCTTCAGGAAAGTATCTGAGCTCAATCCACCTCTCCATCTTCGCTTTCCCCTCCCCTCCCCCAGCTCGCCTCCTCATCCATATCCCATTGGTCAGCATTTAAGTCCAAACTAGTTTTCAAATCTGGCTCTGTTCCTCACTCACCTGGAAGCTTGCCTCATCTTTCTGGATCTCAGTCTCCTGGCCCATAAAATGGGAAGAAAAATATTAACCAGTAAATGTGTGAGAGCTGGCCTAACACAACATGACACAGTTGGCGAACATGTCACCTGGGGAGCTCGAAAAGGTACTAATTTTTGGACTCATCCCCAGAGAATCTAACTCCATCCGTCTGGATGAGGCCCAGGCATGAATGCTTTGTAAAAACTATGTGGGTGATCACTGCATAGTTAGGGTAAGAACAACGAAAATAGGTTCTATTCAAAAACAGCCACTAAATCCAGATGTGGAATTTACAGATGTAGCCCAATGTCTCTCCAGGCTGTGCCCCCCAGGACTACAGGCCACCACCCCTGTATACATGCCTTTCTGGTGCCTGTTTCTGGCAAGGCAAGACCTCTCCCCTCCTTCTCTGGGACTTACACACGCTAACCTTCATCTTTCTCTCACCCCCTGTAACAGTCAGACCTCCTCAGCCACTCACCTCCTTCCCCAACCTCCTGAAGTAGGGAAACCCCTCACCTTCACCAGAAAGTACATAGAACAACCGCCAACAAGAGAAGGACAGTTGGAGCAAAGCAGGGAATCTCTGGGAAGGACTGGGGATCTTTCTGGAGAAGCCACGAAGAGCAGGCCAACACTGGAGAAGGCCAGGCCTGCAAAGGACAATCCACAAGCTGTGTGGTTCCTGCAGGCGCCCTGCAGGGTAAGGGGTGTGGTTTCTCCAGCCTTAAGTTGTCTTTTACTTTCCCAGGCTTACCTAAAATTCTTTGTTTTGTGGGTTTTTTTTTTTAAGTAAATGTGGAAAATAAAGCACGGAAAAGATAACATACTATCAGATTACACAGTAACTCCCTGGTAGAAAAGCAGAGTAGGGGTGGGAAGCAAGGCTCTCTGGCTCTCAGCACAGAGTTTCTGGATCCAACCACTGAGGCTGAGCGGGAACAATTAAGTGGGAACAATTCTCCATGGGGATCAGTCTGGTGATCTGGCTAGTCGGGGTCACCAGTTAATCTAGCTGGTTACCCAAAGTAGAGGAAAGTAATGTGTTTAATGAAGGAATTAACTTCTCTGGCTGAAGTGGGGATAAAGGTGTCTCCCGCCTGGGGAAGAAGGCAGGATGACGCACACCTCCTTATGGGATTGAGGTCTGATGCTGTCCAAGTCTGACAACCGACACGAGACAAGAATACTGTCATCTACTGAGGTCGCCCACCACTATCCCCATCGTCCCCACCTTACACTACTTTCAAAGCCCAGATCTCTTCTCTCCTCTTTAAAATCTACCAGGCCAGCAGCACCTACTCCTCCTTTCTGCTGGTGGACAAGAAAATGAATCGGACAGTTCCACGCCCTACAGTCCTGTGGGAGGGGAGGTGAAGGCCGGGAGGTGACACACAAATGAGCATAGTAGAGGACCTCACACGCACCAGAGCTGGGGGAGCCCAGAGCTCAGAAGTATCTCAAGAGGGGAACCTGGTGTAGCAGGCTACAGCGGCGCCTCTGAAGAGAGTCTATGCACGTCCCAAGAATCCGGTTCTCGTGCTGGCTCCACTGAGAACAACGAAAGAAAAACAAAATAAGATGCTTCTTCCTGCTCTCTCTTCCCACCTGCCTGCTCACCTTCATTCCTGCTGGCACCTCTCCTCAAAAAAAGAAAAAAAAAAAAAAATCCCTCAAGGAATGAAGCTAGAAATTACACAGCCAAGCAGTGTGTCTTACGTGCTCTCAGACTCCAGTTCTGGATGAGTCTCTGAGTCTCCCTTTGAACAATGTGAAGCAGAAATGTCTGAAGTCCAGACCTAACATCACTCATCGGTTTAAAACTTTTCAATGCAGAATTCTCTACTTACATCTCCAGTAAATGTTTTTGCTCTGAAATCCACTTTGGCTGACGTTACTATAAACACTCCTACTTTTTCTTTGACAAATAATACCTCTTTTGCCATCCCTTAATGTTCAGTTTACCCACATCATTATATTTGAAATTTCTTGTAGGCAACAAGTAGTTGGGGCTTGATTTTAAATTTACTCTACCAATCCGTCTTTTAACTGGTGTATTTATACCATATTTGTGTAATGTAAGCATTGATATTTAGGGCTGAAGTCTTCCATCTTCTCTTTCGTTATCTGCTCTCCCTGTTTACATTTGTTTTCCTTTTCCTGCCTTCCTTGATCATTTTTTTGGAATTCCATTTTAATTAATCTATAGTGTCTTTGAGTGTATCTCCATGTATAGTTGATTTTAGTGGATTCGCAAAGTATCAAACTATAAACATATGTTATAACAGTTTACTTCTCTATCACTCTGGTTTCTGCTGAGAAATCCACCATCATTCAAATATGTTCCCCTCTAGATGAGATGTCTCTTATCTCTCAAGATTTTGTTTTCTTTCATTTTATTTTGTCTTCAGAAGTTTGAGTGTGACAATGTCTTGGTAACTTCTTTGAGTTTATTCAATTTGGGATTCACTAAGTTTCCTGGCATGCTAGGCTTATGTTTTGCTAAATCTGTGAAGTTTTCAGTCATTATTTTTTTGAGTACTGGGGTGTTGTGTTTTGTTTTGTGTTTTCAGTTTTCCCGTTCATCCTCTTTCTCCTTTCAAGACTTCACTTACACAAATATTTTATCTTTGGTTACAATTCTGCTGATCTCTCTTTTTACTTGCAGTCTATTTTCTCTCCATTACTCATGTTGAATAATGTCTGCTTTACTATCTACAAGTTTACTGATTCTTTCCTTGTTTCTGGAATTCTTCTAGAGGCCAACATTGAACTTTTAATGTCATCTATTCTATTTTTTGTTTGTTCTATCTATTCACTCCCGTTGGGTGGGCGGGAGTTCCATCTCCCCATCCGCCTTCATCAACATATCTTATTGGCCCCCATTTGGCTTCCACAGATACCATGGGGTATCTGGTCTTAGTACAGATGGTCAGGGCTCCTCTGACATCACTTAGCACAGCGGGGGAGACAGGCTTCATTACTCCTGTCAGTGGTGAAAATCCAGGTTCTCTATATGGTCTCCACTGCAGAGGGGAGGTGGCACCACTCAGCAGGGACGGGAGTCCCCACCTGAACTTCTCTGGCATTTCCAGGTGAGAGTGGCACTGTATCCTCCCCACAGCCTAGCAAGAACAGACATCCAAGCACCCTGCTTGGTGTTTGCTGGCACAGATGGGGATGGAGCCACTGTTTTTACTGAGGTCTTAGTGGAGAAGGGCGGTTATTGCATTAAAGTTTTCCGTCTGACTAATTTACCATTTTTCCTGGCTTTTATTGGGATTTGCTTTCATCTGTACCTATCAGTGTTTCTGAGTGGCTGGATTTTATAGCTACCCATCTGGGATAGATGAAGAAAAAAGAAAAAACCCAAGGGACACACTCCTGTGTCATTCCTCAGGTCCTGATGTCCCTACAGGTCTGTTTTATTCTTTCCACCTTTCGGAGTTTTCTTATATCAGCTTATAGTATCCAGAGTTTCTAACTATACTTAACTAGAAAAGGAAAAGGGAAAATACAATGACTGCACCTTCCAATGAGGGGAATCTAACTGGAATGAGATTATTAGTGAATATACCTTCATTCCTAACCTGAGTTTTGAGTAATTCTGTCATAGATGAATTTCATTAATAGAAACATTTCATTAAAAATGAGTCAAAATATTTTTCTTAATGACATATATGTGACAAAATTATAAGCCATAGTTACATAATAGTTTTCACAATGAACCTTAAGAATCCAGAGTTTTCATCCAAATTACACTTCCCCATAAAAAAGCATGTATTTCTAAATACTGTAATTAAAGCACGATAACCTGCAATGACGCTCCAGCTGCGGAGCACAGCTCTGTGAGTTCTGACAAATGCTTACAGTCCATACCCACCAGCACAATCAAGATGCAGGACAGTTTCAATCCTCTTTTTCAAAACAAACAAACAAACAAGCAAACACTTCCAAGGCTCTTAATACCTTCAGGATACAGTCTGAGCTCTCTTTCAGGGGCATAGGTTTTCCATGATTGGCCTCTGCCTCTAAGAGCTTAGAATCTAGTTGGTGAAAAGAGTTGGGAGACGCCTTTCAGCTTCAGTTGTGATCCGAGATATCTGCGTTTCTCTTTCTCTCTTTATTATTGTCTTTTGAGATCTAATTCAAAGTGGGTAGAACGTATTTGATATCTGAACGAGTGATGCCAAAGATGATGGGAGCTCAAAAACAAGAGTTACCTCAAGCTCCTCCTTCACATCGACTGCTATTTTCTGGGTTTTTTTTTTAACTGAAAATCAAACCACTCTAAACCTTAATTGCTTAAAAAAATGAACGCTGCTTCTAACAATTCAGTGAATCTCTGGTGTGGGGCGTCTGGGTTGATCTCTGGTCAGCTGGCATCTCACCTGTGCTGCGTGGTCTCAGGTGACCTTGCTCACATCGCTGGTGGGTAGCATGTTGGCTGGTCTCAGGCGGCCTCTGCTGCACTGCTCATTTGGGGTCTGCATCCTGTAGCAAGCTAGCTCGGCGGTCTTCAGTTGTCATCTCAGGGTGCCAAAGACCAGCAAGAGAGCTTGAACTCCAGTGCATGACCTCTTCTCAATTCTTTGTTTGCCTACATTCTCTAATATCCCACCGACCAAACTATATCCCGATTCAACAGAGTGAAGAAAGGGGCTCCCTGTTCAATGGGAGAAGCACAAAGCCACATTGCAGAGGGGACTGGACCAAAGGTCAGGAGGAATTTCTGGGGTCATTTTTGCAAGCAGCCTACCATGTCATGCTAGAGTTAGAGACAAGGAGCACAGAGACCATCCAGAATGACCACAGCAGAACCCACAGTGGCCGTGGCAGGGCCTAGAGTTCCTCTTCTGCTGCCCCAGACCCGCTAGAGAGAGCCAGGAGGAAACCCAGGGAATCTGGTGCCAGATAAATCTCAGGCCTCCTAGCCCTTGCTCAGATCCCTGTCTACCTGACCAGTCACCGCAGCCTTCTACCTGGTCCCTCGTCTCCTCACTCCCTCCATTCGTCAATCCATGCTGACCCCAGAGGAAATCTTCCAAAACGCTCTCCTCCCTCACAAAAAACTATGACACTCCCCATCTGAATGTACTAAGAGGCCATGGGATTGAGTGGTTAATACATAGCCCTTAAAATCAAAGAGACCTGCTTTCAAAGCTGACTTCAGTTTCCTCTGGGTGAGTCTGGACAAGTTAATTCAAGTTCTAAGCTGCTGCTCCTCATCTGTAGTATGCGTGTGAAGGGTTTTGCACAATGCTGGGCACAGGGTACAGGCGCCTTTGATGCAGGTCCCATCTCTGGCTACAACACAAGCAGAGTCCTGACCCAGAGGCGAGGCTGCCCACGGCTCCCAGGGCACCCAAAACAGAAGGGGATTGTTTTCTTCGTTAAGTTTTATGTGCAACAGACAGAACCCTTGCTGCAAAGTAATTTATTTGTCGCCTCCAGGCTCATGTTTGGAAGGACTCCCTGCTCTGTTACGGGCTGATTTTCCAAACATTAACGTATGTCAGGAGCTCACACAAAGCCAAGGATGTAAAATTGCTCTTCAAGAGAAGGAAGAGGTAGACCAGGTCACAGAACCAGGGAAGAGACAGGAGCTGACTCTTGGGCAATCAGGGTAGGTTTTGGGGGCAAAGGGTAAGATGAGTACACAGCCCAGGGTGGGAAGAAGGGGATGGGGCTGTCAAGGGGGGGAAGTCCAATGAGAAGGGCAGCAATTATTTTTCAGAAACCACCTACTAGGTACTACCTTCTTTATACAACTTCACTTTGTCTTCTCAAAATCCATGAGGTAGGATTTCCCAATTTTACAGCACATGGAAATGAAGCTCACAGACAGTCAGTAGCCTGTGATCCCAAGTTTACGTGGAGAGTAGCGGGCAGAGCTGGGATTCAAACATGGATGTGTCTGACTCCACACACTCCTCTCCCTAGACCTATCCTTCCTGGAGAATTCTACACTCTCAAAGGTGGAAGTGTTCTTACTCGGGGATGTGGTTCAACTCTTTTAACAGATGGAGAAACTAAGGTTCATAAAGATGAAGCAAGCTTTCTAGATCATGAGATAATAAGGAGTAGAGACACGAGACATTGGGGCCCCACAGATCCAGACCTCCAAGTTGGTCCTCAATGAAACCCTGATTCATGCCTCCCACCCCATCTGTCTGTCTGTCTATCACACTGCCTGGTCTGACAGATCTCTATGGTCCTCAGCATTCATCTCTGCTTGGGTCCTTAACTTCTTGGACTTCGGTAGCCATGTGCCCTAGCCTGTTTCCCTGGTGGCATCTTTTGTCTGCACCACTGTTATGGCGCTCTGGGATAAACCAAGGCACTCTTTCGGAAGTATTTTAAGCAGATTTATTACACGTGGGCTCAGCAGGGTTCCTTGCCCAAACAAAGGCTGAGCACAGGCTTCCGGTTAGGACACACTTATATAGGTTAGAGCAAACTTATATAGGTTAGAGCAAGTACAGGAAGAGAGGGATGTAAATTTCAAGCACAGGAAGTTCTTTGTCTGCTGGCAACATTCCAGCAAGCTCAGGTCACAGGATGTTTTTATGGCTTTGCTTCATGGCTGCTGGAAGCAGAGCAGGCCTTTTTCCCCCACACCACTGTGATCCCAATCTTATCAGTTCTAGTCATAAGCCTTGCTCACTTTACTGTTCCCTCACTGGTTCATAATTAAACCTCTGCAGCAGACAGCTGTGGGATGAACAATGCAGAATCTATACCCTCAACAAACTAGAATTCTATAGGCCAAAAATGGAAGAAGAACACAGGCCATCTGGCCACTTTCCACACTGTGTCCTTGACTTCAGGGAATCCCTGCCACTTCCTCTGAACCAGGTGGGACATTTGTATTTTAACAAAGTCTTGAGGATTGTGCTGTGGATAATGGATAAGAGAGGATGCGGGGAGTGTCAGGATACCTGGCCAGTTTGGATGCTGAGAGGAGATGAGAGGTCGAACAAAGGGAAGCTCAGCAAGGTTGTGGGACAACAGAGACAAGAAGAATTAAGGAGGTCATATGAAGAGCAAACAATACTTGGTGACCGTCTGGCAGGGTGAGAGGGCACAGGAGCTGGTGGTGGTGATGGGCATGGTGGCTGTGCTCAGGTTTGGGCCTGGAGCACAGGGGGTGAATTGAATTATATGCAGAGCACAGAACCCTCTGAAAATGCAAACCTTTAAGCAGCTAATAGGAATCTACTGAAAAGAGAAATAATTATCACCAAGCTGCAGTTCAATACACCCCGGGCTCACTGCTCTGATTGGCCTGACCTCTGAGAGGCAAGGCATTGTCATTGCAAGTAAGGAGATAGAGGTTACTCTGGGATCAGGATTCACAGAACCTGAATGCTCAGGGCTTTTGTCAAAGACAAAAGAAAGGAAACTACTTAGTGTTTCACCAGAATTGTATTAGAGTTCTTTTTTTTTTTTTTTTACACCTAAACACTATGCTATAGCATCATTATATCAAAATATAATCATGTCTAAGGCTTCCTCAAAGTATACAGAGACCCAGAGGTGACAAACACTTTTGCACAAGTGGACACCACGAGGACATTCAAAAGTCCTTTGATGTTTTCAGGAAAGTTTTATCCCCAAGTGACAGATGGGCTTCTCAAGGCCCCATCCCTAACTGCTGGAGGTCAACCCTGAGGTGGGGTGTTTCTGACAAGCAGAATAGCAGACGGGGTTAAGTCTATGACACCTGCCTGAGTTCAAATCCAGACTTCTTGGGCTGTAATAACCATGCATCCAGACTGTTTTCTCTAGTTCTGACCTAGACAGTGGGTGAACTATTTTGTTCACCTATTGTGCCCCCAATCTGATGGGTTTCTCTTCACAGCCTGGCATACTTAGCCACTTCTCATTTGTTCAAATAAATGTCTTCTGTAGCAGACAGAATGCCTTCTTCACATCTTCACATCTGCTAAACGGGAACTCACTAGCGTTTGCCTCTCTCCCAGTGGAGGTGTGACAAATAGACGACAGCATCTCATGCAAAGACACAGGGAGCACCCCCTCATTGTTTCCAGAACCCTGTGCAATCTTTCTAATGGAAGTCCAGCCACATTCATGATGGGGACAGTTTTGATTGAATCAGCAAGAAGGGTCCCTACTCTAAGGAATCTCATATTCAGGGATGAGCATGCAGCATTTGCACAGGGGATGGGTGAGTTTCTGCATGAAGAGGAGTACAACAGAGAGAAGCTGTCAGCAAAAGAGGAAAGAGCAACCTTCCTTTAAAAGGTGGCATTTTAGGTCTCTTCAGGTACCCACACTCTCAGGAAGAAGAGGCTAAGGTTCACTATGTGCTTTGATGACAGACACTTAGATGGACGAGAGTTCTACTCATAACCATTTTAAGTTTCACTTCAAAAGACCAGCCAAGTATCCCTCTGAGATGGACACTTATTTATTGTTGTGTAATAAACCACCCCAAAGCACAGTGGGTGGCATGACCAAAAACCATTTAACATGATTGCAGATTCCAGGGGTAAGGAATTTATGCAGGGAACAGCAGGGAATTCATACAGGGAACAGAAGGGATGATCTGTCTTTGTTCCATGACACCTGAGACTTCAGCTGGAAAGACTCAAGTAGCCAGGAGTGACTTGAATATCTGGGGGGGTGGAATCATGTGATGGATTCTCCATTCATTTGTCTGCACCTTGACAGAAATAACTAGAAGACAGGGCTCAGCTGGGATGGTTTATTGGAGCAGATGATCTTTCCAGCTGAGTGGTCCCAGAACTCCCAGAGCAAAGAAGCAAAGAAGGTGGAAGTGAGATGGCCATTATAATCTAGTTTCAAAATTCACAGTGTCATTTCTGCCATATTCTATTAGTTATAGTCACAAACCCACACAGATTCAAGGGTTGAGGACTTAGATTCCCATCTCTGGCTGGGAGGAATGTCAAAGAATTTGCACCTATATTTTAAAAGTTCCACTGAAAGAGTGTTTGAAATGCCTCACGAGGGGTTAGATACACTCTGCAGCAGGGCTGGCTGAATCTTTCAAAACATCATGGCATTTAAGAACTCAGAGGATGTTAAGGGACCATCTATCCCTGTACTTCACTGATGAAGGCTCTATGGCCAGAGGAGAGAGTTGAGAAATGGAATTTGTCAGAGAACAGTGGGGAAACTGAGGCCAAGAGAAGAGCAATCGCTTGCCCCATGGACCACGGCATATTTGAGTTTTCAATCATCTATGACACTAAGAAGAATTTGAACGCCTGAAGCTCATGGAAATGGAAAATCCATTTTATCTCTTGGTTTTTAGCTTTCTCATCCCTATTTCTTGCCATTAGTTACAGGATGCAGTTAACGACCGATAAACAATGAAGAACCATGTGACAGGATAAAAGTTTAGACCAACTCAATCTGGACATTCTTACTGCTATTCCATGTAAAGTAAAGATTATCGTACAGACCAGAGAGATGGCATTGTTCATGAAACCAGCCAGACCCAGACTCAGCTATTTGTAGTTAACCGACCAAACTGATATACGTATCAGTTAATTTAGAGTACATTTCATATAGTAGAATGAATCCATTCAACTCATATATGTGTTGCTCTTAGGATATTGTAATAAGTAAACACCACTAGATTCTGCTGAAGCAGGTAGACAGATGGACATTTGGAATCAAAATGCTAGTGACTACAGTTTTCAAGCTATGTAAGCTATTCCAGATGGATCCTAAGTAGGGCCTTATCGTGTTCAACCGGACTTCTCTTAAATACAACAAACAGGAGAGGGGCTGAGAAAGAGAAAGATCTTTATAAACAATATAGTGTTATTAGTTCTTACAAACACAGTGAGTTTTCATATTCCTTAAAGGTAAGAATCCTGGTTCCTTCTTGGAGTTAAATAAGAGGACTCTACACATCCTACAGTTTTGCAGCATCTCCTGGGCCTACATCACTTCTAGAAGATCCTTCCTATCAGCATTCCTATCAGCCATGTGGTCCTGAGGGCTGATTCTAGGCCATTCATTCATTGCAAATGCCCACGGGGTTTGACAAAGGGACAGATGCTCAGTAGGGAGCTGACTGAGTAAAACTTCTTTGCAGGGTGATTAAATGTGGAAGATCCGGGTACACAGTGGGTAATCAGTGACTGGGAGTTGGACCTGAGTATTCCTTTGCTGATAGAATCCTTGCATTTGAGTTATAAAGGGCTTTCAGGGGGAATCTGGACAAAGAGGAGGTAAGCTGGAAGGGGAAAGAGGAGGCCAGAATAATAAGCCCAATCTTGCAATTCTCTCACTAATGAGGCAGAGGCCCCAGGAGCAAGTGGAGCAACAGAAAACGTTTGCCTTCATGTTTCGGAAGAGAAAAGCTGAAATGCCAATAATGATCCTCTAGAGGCTCAATGTCCCCAGTCTAAATAAGAGCACCAGGAGAGCATCTCCCACACTTACCTAAGTACAGAGGGGACACTTTGGTTTCAAGTTACTGACTTTGAGGCTGTAGACATCTGGGGTTCTATTTAACACTTTTCCTGGCTTCAGGAAACACTAGTTTCTGACTTAGATTTTCATAATTCAGAGCAATTCGCTTATCTACCTCTTCCTATCTGTGATAAAATAATGAAATGGTAAAAAAAAAATAGAAATGAAGAGAATGTGAAAACATGGACTATGTTAACTAATACCCATATCCATATAATTTATAATTAATTATATGTTAATATACAAGAGCTATTATATTAATATGAGTATATAGAAAACAGGATAGTTCATTGTGACAATGACTATATAAGGGTTTTAAAGTTCCTCAGGGTGCAGAAGTGGAGACAGGAAGTCTTGCCTTCATGTTTCCTTTCAACAGATTCTGTTAGGTGCCCACTATCTACCGGCTATTTGTTATCCTCTAGGCCTTCAGAAATGAAAAAGACATAGTACCTGACCTACCACAAGTTTTATATTACATGTGAGAATAAAAAAAAGGTTGCGGTGGGGGGTTGGAAAAACTGGAAATTTGGGGAAGTTAGTATTTCAAAGAAAATCCTTACATATTTCCAGACGTCATAGAGGTCACACACCTCTTTCCTAAGAACTGAGGAAAGGTGGGTGGAGGTGAGCTTGTATTACTCCTGGCAATTTTGTGACCACCAAGAGTGTTGTAAAAACTGACACTGTGATCCCAAAACTCAATAGAAATACAATGGGTTATTTTTTTTTCATCTTTCAACCTGGCTAAAGGGCTCCTGATGCTAAACCTGAATTTGCAGGGAAAGAACAGAGTTTATAGCCACACAGACATTATTTTACCTTATCCGAAGCCATAGGTCTTGGACAGGATAACAAATTCTGAAGCTTTTAGACAACCAAAAAATTACAATGACACCTACTTCTCCTGGTTGCTGCACTAGATAAAAAAACATAATACAATGCCTGAGGTATAGTGGGAGCTTAGCCATGTTCATAAATGTTTCTTTAATGTCATTATTGCAGTTAAAAAGAAGAATTAATGTATGATGCCAAAAAAAGTAAATGAATTGGAAATAAAGGTATTATCCTAAACAGAGAGCAGAACATACTAGAAAATAAGGTGCAGCCTGAAACCCCCAAGGTATCTTGGGCTTTGCTTCCTGGGTAAAGAGATCACCTATCAATAGTCATTAGTGATTTAAAATTGAGTTGCTTATGAAACAATCTGTAAAGAGGGGGGGATCATTTTTCATGCTCAGGAAAGAGGATCCATTTGAGACTTAAAAATTAACAAGAAATAGTGTTGTCGATATGACACCAACACGACTGGTAATTAATCAGATCCCAGCCCCTTTGTCTGTTAGGAAATCTCCGGAACCTACTCCAGGCGCCTTCAAAGATAAAAGTTGACCTTGCCCCACTTGCCTAATAATAATTTATGGATGTGTAAACATTTACCACAACAATTACAGGGTGGCCTAATGAAATTCCAGGAGCACAAGTCACGAAAGGCCTGAGTGTGCATCATAAATTCAGAATCAATCCCACAGTCCGGGATCTGCAAATAAATTACAAGTCAAGGCAAACCCTTGCAAGAGAAGACTTTATCCAGGAGCACAGGTATTGGAGGGTGCTTTGATCTGACTCCCCTACAGGTCCTGGACAAGAGGTGCTAACTTCTGAAAACGAATTCTCTGATATCCTCTGGAAGGCACCCAACCTCCATATGTCTGTCTCCTCTTCTGTAAAACGCGTGAGCTAGGGTGGAGTTTCCAGATAGCTGTGGAATTCATTCATTCCTTCATTCATTCATTCCTTCATTCCTTTAATATGTAATAACATCTACCTTCCAAAATCTAGGGTTCAACCAGTAACTGGCTCTTGGAGGACATGAAATAGATGAAGGCTATGATATTGATTTATCATAAACAATACAACTGGCATTATCATATTATTGGAAATCTATTCCTTAAGAATTTTTGTGTGACTGTAATTGATTCCTTCTGTGTTTCAGATCTCCGTCCCATTTCAGGAGTTTCCTAGAGGGTCTGGATCGTTGTGTACTTTGGGATCCTCATCCAAGAATTCGAGGATGTTCGAGAACCAGAGAGAAATAAGAAATTAAAAGAGGGAGGAAGCCACTAATACTGGCTGTTGTTGGGGATTAAGCAGGGAAAAGGGAAGGCGAGTCCTCTCTTGCTTCCCACAGACAGAAGTGCTGAGGGGGAAGGGCTGATATGAGTGGAGGGTTTCTTCCATACCCAATCCTGTGCTGCAAAGGTGCTTCTGACATGTTATCGACCCTGCGATAATTCTGTTGAATTCATTGAGTTCTCTCCATTGATTCCAAGAGATTAAACCCAAAGAAATAGAAGCAAGGAGAGCTTTCAAAAGACTAATAAGTGGGGGGCAGGGGGCAGTTATGAGGTCGAATGACTCCCAAAGTCTAGTGGCAAATTCCAGGGGTCTGGGATGAGGATCCCAATGTGCATGCTGACCCAGACCCCAGGCCCAGGGACAGACGCCTCAACCAGGTAAGAACCCCCGTTCTGAGGGCAGGAAACAGCCAGCACCTGTCAGCCTCCTCTCAGAAACTCCTAAAATGGGACAGGGATCTGAAACACAGAAGGACCACCCACTCGTGTCTCCCTCCAGCAGTGCGTCCACGTCCACATGGCACCCGAACTCTGTGCTGGGAATATTCAGGAAAACAACCGCCTTCTCCCACATGTCATGAGCTGCCATTGTTGTCTGCTTTTAGCAAAACCTGATCCTTTTCCCTCTTTCAGAAATGCAAATGCAAGACAAGTACCCTGAATGCCACACTTGAGGAATATTTTGTCCCTGATGAATCCTAAATGTGACAATTCAATGCGTCTACTTCTCCTTAAGTATAAACCCCATTTGTGAAGAAAGATTTGTCCCAGTTGATTGCTCTGCTACCAATCTCATCCCTGCCATTTTTTCCCCTCCCTTGTTTCTTAAAAGAATCAAGCTCAGACCTCTGATTTTTAAGTCTTGCAGGGTGAGGTATCTCCACTCTAATCAGTCGATCCATGTCCTGGGTAACCTATACTGTATTTCAAGCTACTCAGATTTGGGGGTACTTTAAAGGACATGCCCTCAAGTATAGGTCAGTGGTAAAGTGAATGTTAAGTTCATGAGAAAGACCCTGACGCGCCCACTGGCTACTTGTGTGATGGATGCCGTGGCTAAGCTCTCTGTGACGCAGCCATACTTTTGAAGGAAGGCAGCGATAAGAAGGGTGGACTGCAGCAGAAGAGAGGGTGGCAGAAGACCCCTGGAGAAAGGCAGCAGGGGTGGGTTAGGGGCAGCAGCACGAGCATGACCATGACACAGGAGGGGCTGCCTGGCCCAAAGAGCAGAAACAGAGCACGCAGCCCGGGTGTCGGTCCTTTGTGCCCACATGGCCTGAGCACTGGGCGCCTCTCAGGGTCCATGCTGCCTTGTCTTAGTCCCAGCCTTCACGCCATGGTTCAGTCTCCACCACATGACCTCGGCAGGGTTGAAGGGAAACCCCAGCTGCCAGTACAAACGCTTTCAGACCCACAAGAGACTAGCGCACGATTCCTTGCAAACCCTCCATGTCTCCCTCTGCCGGCTGCTGCCCCCTCTGCATGGGAGTGGCTCCCTTGATTCTAACACTGGAGCCCAACAAAGAGCCACCCATCTTCTCTGCAGCCCAGGAACCCAGAAGTTCAGGGTCCTCAATACACTTACCTCCTGGTGGTCCCATCTAACCCTACTGGGACAATGTGATGTCGATACCTGTCCCTGTCCTCCCAAGACTTGAGGGCTCAATTTATTTTCGCTGTCATTCTTAAAATGTAATGGATGTGTTTTGTTCGCCTACCCTTCTCCCCCATCACCTGGATCCCAACGACTAGGGGTTACAAATATAAGAGGCTCCAGTTTACTGCCCTGCTTCTCATGTGCCATCCTCTCCGCCTACTTTACTTTCTGGCAATTTGCTTGTTCCTCTCAAGACTCAGCTCCCATCTCCATGACTGCAAATGTACTCAGTGGTGCTGACTTCTCTCCTACCTGCCATCACGCCGCCATACTGGTCATCTGTCCCCTCGCTGGTCAACAGTTACTTAACAGAAAGGGTTAGGAATGCTTTACTGTTTTACCCCCAGAGCTGAGCACATGATGAGTAATTGGTAAATGTTTGTTATGGATGAAGAACGTGTACACGCACACACACATGAATACACACACACATGAATATACACACACACATATATACAAACAAGCACACACACACACATACCCACTCATATGCACCAATAGTCAGCACAGATCTTCTGTATGTAGGGTTCAGGGCCTGCTGCTAGGGATACCCTTCTGGGCTAGATCTGGGTCACACGGTCACTCCCTCATTACACCTCATCCACCCCACAAGCCTTCCAGCACTATTGAAGGCAGGATCATCACACACACAGGGTCATGGCACAGGAAAACCTGTTCCATCAACCACAGGAGCTGAATTGGGAAGGAGAATGGTTTCCCCATGTTTTAGAGGAAAGGCAGCTTTTCTTCACTTTCCAGTTGACATGGTTAAGTTTTTTGTCATGACTTGATTCTCCTTTCCTTCTTTTTAGTATCATTACTTCTAGACTCTTAACTGTAGAGCGAATCCAAGTGAGCAACTATAGAGAGAATCCAAGTGAGTGGAGCCCTTGTTAGACACCGAAACGCTGGTCTATGCGAGGGACCTTGGAGCAGAGAAGAGGCTAACCCAGAGGGTAAGCGGCCCACCTCTGGATTCAGGGGCAGTGCTGCCAAGGATCCAAGGGAAGCCTGGATGCAAGGTTGCCATGGCGATGGAGTGTGGCCTCACTGGCAAAGCACGAAAGGATGGCTTGCTGGTTCCCTCTTTTCATTTAAAAATTACCACTAATTTGCAATTAGTTGGAGGAAAATTGGAGATGGAGGAAAGGGAATTGCTCCTTTCAGCAAACAACCATGACCCCTGAAAACTGACTTTTCTCTGAGTCAGGAAGAGAGGAAAATATGTGTCATCATCAAGAACATGGGCTTTGCAACTAGAGGGAGGGATTGAGTCCTGTTCTCATTGACTGGCTGTGTGACCCCTGGAAAGTCTCTTATCTCTCTAACCTGACTCGCTTCAACGATAAAACCTATATAAAAATATCCACCTGAGTAGCTGATGGGAAGATTCAAGAAAAGAACAGAAGTGAAGTCCCAGGCACATAGGAAGCCCCCAGCTAATAGTGTGCATACTTCTTACCACGTGAGGTCTTCATTCACTCATAGTGTCTCCTTCCCTGGTTATTCTCTTTATTTACCCAATCTGTTCATTCCACAAATACTAAACACTTCTCTGACCCGGCATATTCTAGAAACTGTAGTTCATCACATCAGAAGTCCATAAGTAGTCATCAGTAAAAATCACATCCTACCCTAGAAGATCCCTTCTCCAGGATGGCTCTGGGTGGGTCCCCTCCACGCCTCCTCTGCATTCCTGATGACAGGTGTCAAGACTCTCTCTTCACCTTCCATGTAAGTCCTTTCAGAAGCGGGAAAGATTCCAGAAGCTGAGGTTCACAAGGTCAATAGCTGGAGGTGATACCAAAGGCAGGGACTGTGGGAAAATTAGTCAGGACTTGCTAAGTCTTGGTATCTCTGGGGTTTGCCATCTTCTGGAATGAGGACAGGGTCCTATTTGTCTCTGAGGTCCCACTCTAAGGGACAGAGTGCGGTGTGGGGTGGGGGGGGTTAAAGCTGAAAAACAGGATTGACGTTAAAAAGAAAATAATCACATAGCACTGAAGGGGACAGATTGGAGAGTTAAAGTTAAAAAAAGAACAACAACAAAAAAATAAAAATAAAAAACCAGGAAGAGGCAAATTAATCCACAGAGAAGGGCAGGGCCAGGAAGAAGAGACAAATCCCCAGAACGGCCCCTAGTGCCTGACCCAATGAGGTGGGGGTTTCCTCACCAAGTGCCTCCTCCTCCTTTCCTTCCGAGGATGAAGGCCCGGTCTCGCTCTTGAGAATGCCTTTTCTTTTTCTTTCTCTTTTTTTTGTTCAGTAAAACTTTCCCTACTCATGCACACTTTGAGTGGTCCTGAAATTTCTTTCTGGGACTGAACTCGAGAGCTTACTGACCAAGACAAAGGCAGAACCAGGAAAGCTGGAGAAGAAAATGGGCCAGGACTGGAGAGGCAGCTGGCCCCGGTGGGGATGGGGTTTCCGTGGCACCGGCCGAAACCAAGGCCAGGCTGGGTCACCCGTTAAACCTGAGACTCACCCCAGGCATCCCTCCCCGTCCCTCTGCCGATCTCCAGTGCCTCTGGGTCAGGGCCCCATCGAGCCCCAGGTCATCACCACTGGGATCGCCAGGCAGCTCCCTGGGGCACCCTCGCTGGGACAGCCTTCAGCGGGCTGTGCACACTCTTCTCGGCGACGACCCTCACGTCAGCCTTCCAGTCTGTGTCAGGGCACATGGCAAGAGCATCTCTCTTGCTTTCTTTCCTGGGGGTCCAATCTCGCTGTTACCAAAGAAAAGGCAAGCACTCAGAGCCACTCTGGAAGAAGGACATTTGTCAAACAAGCCCTTGTTAGCCCTCCCTTAAGAGGCCACAGCAGTGTGACTAGGAGTGCAGACTGTCCAAGTCCCGCCTCCGCCACCAGTGTCCTTGCACAACTGACTTCTTGAAGCTGCGGTGCACTTATTTGCCAAAATGACTGACGATGATTTTATATTCCTAGGGTACATGCCTGCTGTTCAAGTCTGGATTGCGGGGTCAGGAGTAAAAACGATTATCTTTCAGAAATCAGGACACAAACCAGGAAAGCCAGCCTGTCACACCACACGCAAAGAAGCTGGCACCCTGCACCGCCTGGCTTGTAGTATTTCCAGTTCACCTTCTTCCCATTAGAATGGATGATGTGACTAATGAAGAATTATCCACCCACATGGTAAGCCACATGTAATTATGAATTCCATTACCCAGCAACTTGGCCAAGATGCCTCCTGGCTCACCCTCAGACAAGGAAAGTACCACCCAGAAAACAGAGGAATCTGGGAAAGAGAACAGTAAATTAGGATGGAAGACTGGCTCTAAGTCCCTCATTAGTTACAGGCTACACTATGCCCTGTGGTGTGACAGCGGCAGGGGGGAAAGGGTCAGAATCACCATGCTCAAACAATTGTTCTACGGTGGGACCCTGGAGAGGAGATCTCATATCAATGAGCTCCATTTGCCTCCTCTATTAAACAAGGAAAATATATTTATTGTAAGAGAATAAATGTCTGTTGACTAGCTGAAGGAGCCCTCTGCATCCCAGTGTCCATGACACTGGCCATCACAGTAATAGTAACCTAGATAAGCCTTTATTATCTGCATATTATCTGCTCATATTTTCAAATGCCAGGTCTATCACACTTGGGGACTTATCATACATTACTTCATTTAATCCTCAAAATAATTGACAAGCTATTCTAATTACCCCTCACTGGAGAGCAGTGAAATTGAAGCTCATACTTAATGATTTGTCAACAGGAACACCACTTCTTAGATCAAAATTTGTATCTAGCTATCCTGACTCCAGAACCTGTGTCCCTAACCCTCATCCCATACTGGTTCCATTAATCTCAACCACTTAGCAAAGCCAAGGAACCTTGAGAGGCTGTGGGTCTGCATTTTACAGGAGTAATTCAGAACCATCATAGATGTTAGATACTACAAGTTCTACTTTGTAAATTTGTTTTCTCTAGTAAGGATCACAGAATAAAGACCTATGAAGAAGTACTTTGTAGGCATCATACCAAGGTCTGACCAATTTCTGATTAATTCTAGGTGTCTGGCTAAGGCTGACTCCCATAAATAATTCAGTTGCCATTTGAACACTTTCAATATCTCTCACTATTGATCACCACTTAATATCGGCACTTCTGTCCAGGTGTGACTTTCTAACATGAAACCACCATGGATCAAAAGTGTTCTAGAAATGTGGTCTCCTTCCTTGTGACTCATGAGGAAATCTTCTCCACCACTGCCTATCAGCTCAGTCTGCCCATGAATACTCAGATTTCTCTAGACAGGATAATTCATGGTCAAGACATACCCCTGAAGTCCAAAATACGTCCCAGTAAAATGCACAACAGTGCATTTGCTCACCACCGAACTCAACAAACACTCTTACAGTCCTCCATCCAAGTTGAGCAGCAGAATCACCTAGAAAACTGATGTAAGTGAATTCCTGAACACCAACCCTGATTTATTAAATCAAAATCTCAGAGTTGATTCTGAATATGGCTTTACAGAGTTGGTACTCCAAAAATATTTGTTGACTAATCTATAATACCAATACCGACTGCTCCGTGGGTTAATACTGCTCACATTCTGGCTCTTACCAGTGCTAGTGACAATGGATTTCTTTCCCAGTCTCTCTGTACCTTAGTTTACTCCTCTTTAAAATGGGTAAATTAATCGCACTTCCTCTGTGTTTGAAACAGATCGACAATTCACATGCCATTCAATTCATCCATTTAAAAAGTACAGTTCAATGGGCTTTGGAATATTCACAGAACTATATATCCATGACCACAATCCATTTTACAATATTTTCATTAGCCCCCAAAGAAACCACACACCCTTTAGTCATTATTCCCTCAGACCCTCACATCCCCACCTGCTAGTCCTAGAAAACCACTTAGTATTTTTGACTTACAGATTTTTCTTTTCTGGACATTTCATTTAAGTGGAGTCATGTAATACGTTATCCTTGAAACTGTCTTCTTTCAGTCACATTGTGTTATATATCAGTATTTCATTTCCTTTTATTAATGAATATTCCATTATACAGTCATTCACCATTTTGTTTATCCATTATTAGTTGATGGCTATTTGGATCGCTCCCACTTTTGGGCTACTATGAATAATGCTGTTATAAATGTTCATAAAATAAAGATATAAATATAACATTAAATAATATACAGAATCAAAAGTATATATAAGTTTTATGTATACATTTTTTTCTTTATCCTAAGTGTAGATATATCTGTATATCTACACTGAGGAGTGGAATTGCTATATCATATGGTAACTGTATTTTTTACAATATTTAAGGAACTTTCACACTATCCTCCAAAGTGGGTGCAACACCTTAAATTCCCACCAGCGTTATAAGAGGGTTAAATGACCCGATTTGAGATAACACTTGTTATAACTGTCTACTGTTTATTCTACCCATCCTACTGAATATGAAGTGCTATTTCATTGGCGATAAGTCTATTCAGATTCTTTTGTCATTTTTAATTGGGTTATTTGCCTTTTTATTACTAATTTGCAGTGGTTCTTTATATATTCTAAAATAATTTCTTTTAATTATTTCCAGTGTATTTTTTTTTTTCTTTCATTGCTTGTGTTTGGGCAGCATAGCTAAGAAACCACTGCCTGATTCAAGGTTACAAAGATTTATACCTGTCTTTTTTTTTCAAAGAGTTTTATAGTTTTAGTTTTTATATTTATGTACTTAATCTATTTGAGTTACTTTGTGTCTATAGTGTGAAGTAGGGCACCTAACTTCATTCTGTTACATGAAGATATTCTGTCTTCTCTGAGCAATTTATTGAAAGGATTATTCTTTCCCTCCATTCACTGGTAATGAAATTCTTTTCAAAAACCAATTGACCATAAATGTGAGAGTTCATTCTAGACTTTCAATCCTGTTCCTTTGATTGATATATTAATTCTTATGCCAGTTCCACACCATCTTGATCACCATGCTTTGTAATAAGATCTGCACTTGGGAACTGTTTCTCCAACTTCGTTCTTTTTCCACATTCTTTTGACTACTCTGGATACCTTGAATTTCCATATGAATTTTAGGATCAATTTGTCACATTCTGCAAAAAAGTCAGCTAGGATTCGGTCTGATAGGAACTGCACTGAATCTGTAAATAACTTTGGCCAGTATTGCCATCTAAATCTTAATTGCCATCTAAGTCTTCCAAATTTTAAATACAGGATGTCTTTCCATTTATTTAGACCTTTAATTTCTTTCAACAGTGTTTGCTAAAAAATGTTTCCTAGTTTTTAGAGTATAAGCTTTGCACTTCTTTTATTAAATCTACTTGTAATTAGTTTATTCTTTTTGATGCTATTTTAAATAAATGTTTCTCAAGTACAGTACTGTTTAGAAGTGGTAAAAGCAGGTATCTTATTTTATTCCTATTCTTTACAGAAAAACATTGTCTTTTGCAATTTGGCATGATGATAGCTATAGGTTTTTCAAAGATATCATTTATCAGGTTAAGACAGATACCTTCTATTCCTATTTTGTTGAATGTCTTTATCATTCAACATGAAGGGGTATTAATTTTGTCAAATGCTCTTTTCTGCATCTTTTGAGATAATCATGTGGCTTTTGTCATTTTTTTCTATTGATGTGGTGCATGACAATAATTAATCATGGGTGTTAAACCGACCTTGCACTCCTAAGATAAATCCAGTTCTATCATAGTGTATAATTATTTTTATATATTGAGGTATTTCATTTGACAACATTTATTGGGGATTTTTGCATCTGTTTCCACAAATGATCTTGCTCCACAGTCTTCTTTTCTCATAATGTCTTTGTGTGGTATCAATATCAGGGTAATATGGCTTCAGAAAGAGTGGAAAAGTAAGATCCCATCTTCCATTTTTTTGTGAAAGTTTTTTAATGATTGATATTAAGTTCTTCCAGATATTTAAAGAGGAATTATAAATGAAGTAATCAATCCCCAGTTTTGTGGGGAAGCTTTTATTCCTGATTCAATCCTTTGTAAAGTAAGAAGACCTCCACTTGTTAAAGGTCTATTCAGACATTTCTATTTCTTCTTGAGTCAGTTTCACCAGGTTGTGTCTTTAGATGAAAGTATTTCATTTAATCTAAATTATCAAAATGGTGTGCATACAGTTATTTACATATTCTCTTATATTTCATCTTTATATTTCTGTAAGGTCAATAGTAATGTTTCCTTGTTCATTTTTCAGTGATTTGAGTCTTTCCTAATTTTTTCTTATTTAGCCTTAGAATTTTATCAATTTTTGTTGATGTTTTTGAAAAACAAACATTTGATCCCATCGATTTTCTCTATTTTTCTATTTAATTAACTTCCACTCTTATCCTTATCATGTCTTTCCTTCTGTTTGCTTTGCGTTTGCTTTTCGTCCGTTCTCAGTTTCTTAAGGTAGAGTTAAGGTTGTTGAGATCGTTTTCTTTTTTAAATACAGGCATTTGCAGAAACACATTTCTTTCTAACACTTGATTCAGTTATAATCTATGAGTTTTTCTTTGTTGTATCTTAATTTTCTTTCATTTCACAATATTTTCTAATTTTCCCTGTGATCACTCCCTTTGACCTACTGGTTATTGATAACTTCACAGATTTGTGAATTTTCCATATGGTTTTCTGTTATTAATTCATAATTTCACTCCACTGTGAACAAGTAAAATCCTTTGTACAATTTCAGATCATTTTACATTCATTAAAGATTGTTTTATGGCTTAGAATATGATATATACGGTAGAGACACACGTACTTGAGAAGAAATGTACTCTGCTGTTGTTAGGAAGTGTTCTATACATGTCTATTAGGTGTAACTTGTGTGTAACATTTCTCAAACCTTCTATTTCTTGTTTTATTGACATAGCTTTTTACAGTATTCCCTTGTACTTCATTTTTAAAAATTTCTGTAAGGTCAGTGTAATAGCCCCAATTTTGTTTTTGAGTCTTTTCTGTTTCTTTCATGGTGGGGAATTGGCAAGTCCATTTTTAATTTTTGTATAGTCTATTTCTCTCTTCAGTTCTGTTAGTCTTTGCTTCATCTATTTCGGAGTTCTGTTATTTGGTGCACACATGTTTATCTTTATTGTATCTTTCTGATGGATTGATCTTTGTATCAATACAAAATGTTCTTCCATTAACTCTATAATATATTTTGTGTTGAAGTCTACTTTTCCTGATATTAGGCATAGTCACTCCAGTCACTGGAACTTTACAAAAGGTTAAGTGAAGCAATTCATATGTATCACACAGAGAAGCATGTAGCTCAAGACAAGTGTTGGACAAATATAATCTATTTCTGTTACCTATACTGTTAGAGTAACCTTACATATATGATCTCAGCTAAGCCTGATCACATCCAGAACTGCCATATATACAGTTCTCTATCTCCTATAGAAAAAATAATTGAGGAGCAATAAGTTTAAATAGATTGTCCAAGACCCTCAAGTCAAGAGGATGATTTCAATTGTCTCTTCAACTCCAAAGCCCACCTATCCTCTCTTTTGTATGCTCTGCCCGAGATGCTGTGACAAAATCAGTTATCTATAAGTTATCTATAAGTTATCTATAAGACCTTAACTTTATAATGGAGCTGAAGACAAAGTACAGTGGTCAAGAATGTGAATTTGGAGTTCATAAGGATTTGGAGTAGATCTTAAAACCACTATTCACTGACTAGGGGACCTTCAACAAGTTCTTAACCTTTGCCTGCCTCCATTTCCTCATCTGTAACATGGTGATTCTGATGCTGCCTCTTTCAAAGCATCATTATGAGGATTAACTGTCATAATGGTAGTAAGTTTCCTGGCACCCAGAGGTCATTCAATAAAAGTTAGCTGTTATAATACTGTAACTATTACTCTAGTCACCTAACAATAGAGGATATACACCAACGTATTTACTAGGGTATGGAAGAAGCATCACAACGTAGACAAGAGGAAGATATATGTGTGTTTAGCAAAAGGAGCTCCGAGTCTTCTCTGACCATCAGAGGCTTCCTGAAAAGTGTGACATTTCTGTAGGACACTGAATAAGGATGCACAAGTCATGACTGGCCTGGTGAACAGTAGTGTCAAGGTACTCACACAGGTAAGTGCTTAAACACCTGGGGACAGGAAACATGCTCAAATTCCTCAGCGGCACAGCTCTAGCTGTCTTTGAACATGCTCTACAAAACTCAAGGTGCCATAAAAATGAAAGTACCTCAGTAAAGGAAGAACAGGTGGCCCAAGGATAACAGAAAGGGGCTATATCACAAGGCACGAATCTACATCCCACCTACCCAACACCGCCACTGTTCCCCTGTTTGTCTTTATCTCTGATGAGTTTATTCAGAGCCCATCTGCCTAGTACTAAAAGCTCTGCAGGGTTTAGAAGGCTGGTTTGGGGAAGTCATATCCTGAAAAACTGAGCGCTCAGTCAAGAACATGATTTCTGCTATGGACTCTCAGGTGGCCAAGGGTTGTAGGAGTCACCTGAGTGTGAGGAAAGGTGAAGAGGTATTGGGATCTCACACTCTCCAGCATAATCCTAGAGATCAGTGGACTGTGGGCCCCATCCTCTATCCCTATCTTACCAACTCTGTCATGCTCAGCACCCTCACAGAGCACCCAAAACTCCAAGGAGGGTACAAGGAAGAATCACGGCCTGCGGAGCATCCATATGTTCTGCCATTTTCTGGCACCAACTTTCCATGCTGTTCTTCTCTGGGCTTTGTGCTCAGCAATTTCAGAACCATGACTCAACCATGATTTTGTTTTCTCCTCACAACATTCTGTGTGTTAGTTGTTCTTTTTATAGCACTTATATTATCTGAGTGAAGCTCAAAGAGGCAAATTCATTTGCCTAAGGTCTTGAGGTCACAAATGAAGGAACCAAAAAGGCACCCTCCAATGTTAAGAATATTAATATTAAGGGCAAGGGTCACCAGGCAGCTCAGGGTGACTCCTGGAAAATACCAGGTGGGACAAAGCTGAATCTTAGGATCCACCTATTTCAGGATAGAGGGGGAAGTAAGGAAAGGGACAGAGACAGGATGAAGGATCAGTGGGTAGGTGGAGAGTCCCACCGACAGTCTCTACTGAGCTGAGCATGCAAGGTAAGACCATCTTCAAAGCCAGATCAGAAGGTGGAAAGTTCGTTGTCTGTATCCACAAGGGCAGAGCTCAGCCACCAAGACTCTCCCCGCAGAGTTGGAGGGGAGACTCAGACTTGGTTCAAGGCTGCAACCCATGGGAGGAACATCTAGCAAAAGCAAGCGGTGGGACTAAAATTAATTTGGCACCTAGTATGTTGTCAGAAGCTCTTCTTTTATTTGCTTATATTCCTGTTGTGGCCCAACAAGAGGGGGGTTTGTATTCCTATTTTATAGAGGAGGATGCTGTAGCCTTGCTAAGCCAGATGCTCATAAGTCCCATGTCTTCTCCTTCCTTGCCACATTGATACACAAAACTTCCCAGCATTTAGGTGGGGTCACATGACCACACTGTGGCTGACAGAAGAAGTTAAAAGGTTTACAGTTCTCATACCTACTCTCTGGTCTTCATATTTCCCCACAAGATGCTCCATGACCCATTTTTCCCCTGCCGTACACAGACGATAAGTGCAGGCCTCAGAAGCCCTGTGAATGGCAGAGCCGCCAGAGAGAAGGAGCGTGGGCCCCTGGATGACAGCCTGGGGCCAGCTGAGATAGACGGAGCCCATGGTAGGGGTCCAGGAGTTATGGGCCTGCAGCTAACCTGCTGTTAGCCCCACTCCCCAGTCATTTCCCCAGTGTGAGCCTCGGTTTCCCCTTCTGCACAAGACAGAGGTAAGACCAGATGATGCTGAAGGTTCCTCCAAGGTTGCCTTTCAGAGATACATGTGCTGCTTTAAGCAAAGGAGAAAAAGAAAGATGTTGCGAACTCTTCCTCCTCCCCATGGAGGAAATCTTATCTAAACTGTGCACACAAAGCCAATTTTGCTGCCTTTCTTTGCATCTGTCTGGCTGGTCTTGTGTGGCACCTTCATCAGAATATGGGACACATGACACATGCAGGGACGGCACTGAGACCTTTTCCAGGCTATCCAGCAACATCATGCATCAGATTCTTTTCACCTCCAACAGGCCACTTTCCTCCACCTCCCAGGGAGGAGGTCCCAGAATGATGTCAAGCCCCACCCACAGCCTCCCCCTCCTCCTGCCCAGGGTCTGCTTCCCCTGGAGACAGGAGGCTAAGGGGTGTCTGTCCTCCCTCCTTCTTGCCTGGACACTCACTACAGAGCAGTGACTTTTATTTCCCACTAAGGCTCTCACTGCATTCTGATCCCTGGAGACCTGCAGAGGCAGTGGAAATGGTGACAGCCACCTGCTCTGTGCCATGAAGGCCACTTCTGCAGTTAGTGTCCTAAACAGGGGACATGCCTGGCTTCCTGAAACCCTCCCTAGGTTATTTGTTGGCAGTGTTATTTCTCTCCCACTCTTGCTTCTCTGTCTCCCTCCCATGAAGCTCTGTCTCTACTACTCACTCTCCAGAGGCATTTGTCTGCTGGGAAAATAGCAACTGACAGCAAAGGTCACAGCGACCAGTTCTGACTCTCTGCATACAAATGCATCTCTTAGCTGTGGTCCCTGCAAAGAAGGACCAGGTCCTATTATTGATAAATCCTTGAAAAGACTCTAATGTATCTTCATTTCAGGGAAAACAACTGCCTTCAAGGTTGCACCAAGAAAATAAAGCAGGCGGCCTGGTGACGGATTCGAGAAGTTGGCATTTTCCCGAAGATTAAAAGATAATAACACTTCTATTAGGATCACTCCGCCACGCTGTATTGATCTCATCAGGGAAGCCACTGCAGGTCTAATATGAACACAGCGCATTCTGGAATTAATCACGGGGGGGTTTTATTACGGTTCATAGGGCATCTCGTTCAAGCTGCATCGTTTGCAATATTTATGGTCCTGCTCCCCGGCCGCTATTAAGTGCAAGTGGGCCTTGTGGAGCTGGGCCTGCTGGGTTAGGACACAAAGTCATTCTTCAAAAGTAAATCTTATCTAAACTGTGCACACAAAGCCAATTATGTTTTGATTTACATTTTAATTCTGCTCCGAGGCCCCAACTGGAGTGGGAGGGGCCCGAGTTGCAGACCCAAGAGGCTGGTTCCTAGGCCAGACACCTATAGGACATGCAAATTCAGACAAGTCCTGCATCTTCCCTGAGCCTCAGCTTCCAGATCTGTAAAATGGGGTGAGAGAACCCACCTCCCAGGGCAGCAGAGAATGAAACGAGGCAAAATCTACAGGGCATCTGATGAAACACCTGACAAGGGAGGAGCACACAGAAATGACAAAACCCCTGCTCTTCTTCCTGATCATCATTTTATTTCTCCCTCCATTAGAGACCCATTGACTCGAATTCTGGAGAGACCAAATATGAGTCCCTGCCCTGGCAAGAAGGATGAAAGACAAGCACCCCTCACCCTGAAAATGGCTCTGCAGATGAATGATGGAGACAAAGCTTCACAGAAGGTAGAAAGAGAAGAAACAGGGGGAGAGAAATAAACCACCAACAAATAACCTAGGAGGGTTTCAGGGGGGAAAACAAAAAAACAATGAAAAGAGGCTGAGCTTCGTTTTCATCCCAACTTTAAGATGAACCAGTGAGTATGCCTGATGACTCATGGAAACCAGCTTCAGGTGCGCAGGTTTCCACCTCCCGCGCTTTTCTTGAAGATCAGAGACGCACGTATTCACCCCATCGTGTGGGGCATTCCACCAGCATTGGGGTCAAGCTCGTTATAAATCTCACTGAGTCCGTGTGGAAATGGGGTGAGAAAGATCTGAAAGGGCCTAGTTTAGGGTTTCTCCAAGAGCACACATTCAATAATCCAGACTTTCTCATTAGCACCATCAGGAGGAATGAGGAGCATTCACAGCACTAACCATCGCCGCAGTAACCACGCAGTAATCACAGTCATAGGTAATACAATGGGCAGTGAGCGTGGTATGAGTGCTGGTGAGAGCAGTTTGAGTCCCAGTGGCAGTGGCCACGGCGGATGCAGGAGCAGCCCATCCCCAGGCGGTGTTGCCTGTGTCATAGGAAGCAAGTCATTTAATTTCTCTGAGCCAGAGCTCATCATCTGCAGACAGCAGTCTCAAAACGTCTCGCACTCAAGGGTCTTGTCCACCTACAATCAGGGGATATGGGTATAGCTCTGACCTCCAGCAGGCTCAGAAAGCATGTTTCCTTCCCTCTCAGCCTGCTCCCTTTCCCACCCCTTGCTGACTCCCTGCCTTGCTCTCTGAGTATCCAGCACTTCAGGGCCACATGTCTAGGCTTTGTCTTCAGGAATTATTATAATAGAAGGAGCACTAGATCAGAAGTCTGGTGGGTGGGACTTGATGATGGTTCAAAGCCGAATGCTCATACCTACATCCCAGGGCTGATGGGGAGAGGCAATGAGCCTGTCACATGGGCCTGGCACAGCACGGGCAGTCAATGCTAGCGCTACTGGAGAGCAGCCCTTCACTTTCCTGACCTCCGTTTCCCCAAATATGTGTACCTTTTCTAGTTAACGTCACCACCAAATGAAGGGAACTGCTAGAGTACTTCTTAAGGTTGGAGGGCTTCATGTGTCTCCACTCACAGAGACTGATAAAGCCCCTTGCACATAATAGGCATCCAATTAAAAGTTACTGCAGCATTTAGACCACAGCGTTAACAGTTAGGAGGTCATAAGGCATCTTCCACTCGAACGTCTCCAGCATCGAGATCATCCTCCCGAGATCCAGCCCATTTCCTCGTTAAATAGCTATAATTTCCTGGTGTAGACTTGAAATCTACATCTCCATAATTGCTACTCTCTAGTCCCAGTTCAGGTCTCTGGAATCACAAGAAACACTTTGAAATGACAGTCCTTCAAGTACCCCATGAGATCCCCTCAGCCTTCCTCTTCTAGAGGCTCGCTGACGCCGCCAGTCCTGGACTTGGTTTGCCCGGGATGTGGCTCATTCCCTTACCAGCTCAGCAAAGGGTGGTAGTAGTGTGAGGAGCTAGAACCGGCCCACGCTGGGACCTCGGGACACGGCCGTGGAAGCGACAGCCCCTAACAACCCTGCTTACGTGTCTTCGGTGACTTGGCCACCCTCTCAGCAGCTCAACCCTGGGTTCCCCACCACACGCGCAGGCCCTAGAGCTGATCCCAACTCCAGGCACAGCCTGATCAGTTCAGAGAGAGACACAGGCTGGTCACCCAGCAGTGGCATGCCGCAAGCACCCAGGCCCATATACTGAGTGCTGCCTCCTGAATGGACATGGCCTCCCTCCTCCTAAAGGTAGATGGCCACCAACGTCCTTGTCTTGCAGGGAAGGTCAAAGTAGCAATGACCCACAAGACAGAAGCCAAGAGTTTGAGCAACTCTTACGCAGACCAGTAGATAAGCCGAACCCAGGAGTGTACAAAGCCAGGACCCAAGGGAGAATGAGAAAGGTCTGCTTGCCAGAGAGGAAACAGCGGAAATCTGAACCCAGGACAGCCTGGTACGGTCCCTGGGAGGAAGACTGATGCCAGGGGCGAGGGTGGAGTAGGGTGGCATGCTCATGGAGTGAGCTGGGGACAGGGTCAGAGAGCTGGTGAGAGAGCAGCGGGTGAAGGGCAAGTAAGAGGGAAATCCCCAGTAAGTGGGCCAGGACCAAACTTCAGACCGATGTGCATTCTCTGTGGTCAGTCGTGGGGACTAACGCCACAGGCACGTGGCGGTCTCCACCTTGCTTCCCGGAGCAAATACAAGGGGAGAGGAGAGAAAAAGAATGCAAGCAATGGAGGAGGAAGAGCCAGAGAGCGCACCAGGTTAAAGGGAGAAAGAAGAAAGGTGGGGGAGAGGAAGGAGGCCTACAACGTTTGAGCAGGAAACCTCAGCCTGTGAGCACATCAAGACGCTGGGTTTACTGAATAAGTCATCTTTACCATAAAACAGCTCTGCATTTCCCTCTACCCCATCTCCCGGCTCTGAGGCTGGACAAACCCAGTGGTGTTGCCGCCACAACGGGTGTCTCACAAATCCACAGGCTTGAGGGCTTCAGAGGAAGCCCAGACAGAACTTCCAGGAGGACCTGGGTCTGGGGCCCGGGCCACCTCCTGAGGACCCTCCCTGCCCCCAGGTCCTTGCAGCAAACCCAGAAATAGACACAAACGTCAGTGGCAGAGAAGAGCGCTCGTCACATGATCATTTTCAACGGAGAAAACCCACCACTTCAAGAAGTGGCATAAAGCTGGTGGGAGGGATGAGGAAGAAGCAGGCAGGAGCACATCACTTAAACACCAGAGTATTGACTCCTACCCTTTCATCTGACGGGGAGGTGCAGGCCAAGGGCACGGAGACAGAGGGCTTTCCAGTGGCTACTGTTACTGACCAGTCCATTTTCTATTATGCAGAGCCCAGGGGCTAGTTTTCAGGAGTTGATAAAGCGATGGTGAAAATATTTTTTTGATTCCTAGGTTCTGACTTGACTCAAATTGAGAATACCTTTGTTAAAGATATAGCTCTTCTGCTCCCCCATTACTATGATATTCACTGTAAGTTGAATGCATATTGAATATATAAACATATGTATATATATACAATTCTGAATATATGCACATATAGTGATCTTATATATGCATGTTTATACACAGAAACATATATAAATATATACACACATGTGTATGCATGTACATACATATGTACATATAAAGAAAGGTATAATAGTAGGTATTTTGTCTACCAACTCATGTTGAGCTCTGGGCCAGGCTGAATTCTGTACACAACAAACAAGAAGAGAATGATATGCAGTCATGATGCAGCACAAACAGACTAATGTAGGTCTCACTGTCGGCTATTTGATTTATTAATTCATCCAGGGAGAAACCAAAAACATTAATTCATAGAGGTTAAGGATCAGTCCCAAAGGAAAAATTCAAATGACCAATGTATGAAAAATGACTCAATCTCTTGGCTATAGTTAAAGAAATAAAACTGAACCAGTAATGGTCATCTTTTAATTTGGCAAAGGCTACTACAAATAGTAATACCCAAAGCTAGCAAGGCAGTGGTGAGACCATTACTCTCACTCATCGAGGAGGCAAATGGATACCTGCTGCAGTTAGGGATGACTATTTATAGCCTTGAAAGTACTACTTGACCTATCAGTGTCAGCAAAGAAAGAGCTTTGTGGGGTTTTTGATTTGTGTTTTAGTGTTTATATAATTGCACACAGAACATCTTGTCTAAGACAAGGTAACAGCACTCCAACATGAGACATGGGGAAGAGGAAAAACTGGAGGGGAGGGGACTTGACCCATCCAGAGAAGCAGTGTTCTCCAGAACCACTCCTGCAGACAGGTTTCACCAACTGCCTCAGAAGAAGGATGGGAACAAAGATCAGAGCTACTCTGCAGGTCCCCTATCACTGTGGGCTGAGCATGACACAGGGCCACACCAAGAATTTGCCTCGGTAGGAATTCAGGCAGCCTCGGCTCTTCTCAGTGTTGCCACAAAAGAAAGGAAAATCTTCAGCAAACACTGGAGACCACCTGCCACGCTGACTCTGTGGGTGTCTGAGGCACAGGTAGGAAGAATAGGACAGCACTTGTGAAAGTATGTGAAGTTTTCCGAGCCACAGTCCCCTGGAGCGGCACTCACTGAGCATGGAGGCCTTGACAGGCCAGTGAATGTCTTTCTAGCTGTCGGCTCCCCATCACACAAGGGTCATTGGCCTTGCACTTTGCCCACAAAAATCATCTATTCCAAAATAGATGCAAACCCAAATTTGGAAAGAGAAGACAAATTAGGGGTGATTTCAAGGTGCCAAGGAACTCACAGATCTTTTCAAGTCTCTGGTTCTGTCCCTCTTTGGGGTTATCGGGTTGTCTTACCTCCTCTCGACACTTAAAAAAAAGTTCAGATAAAGTCCCTGTGAGGGCTGTGAGGCGTTCACACGTGACATGCTTGTTACGAAGGATTTCCAAAAACTCGGTCAGAGGCCATTCAGCAACCTCCTGGTTACAGAATCCCAGGGCCTCCCTTCATCACTGACACTTACCTCTGGACATTCCGGGACCAAAGGCTAACCTTGAAGACCTCAACAAAACAGAACAGGAATTACCCGAAACTCCAAGATGCTGTAATTTATTTCTATACTGGAAACTTCTGAGAATGTATTCAACAAACGCTGATTGTGTTCCCACCAGGCACTGCTCTGATTCCAGGAATCAAGTAGTGAATCGAAGATCATTTTCTTGCCTACACAGACTTTGCCCTTGAGTGAGAGAGGAAAGAGATACTCAGAACGGTCAAGTCAAGATTCAAGGCCTGCCTGTTTCCCAAGCTCTCCTCCCGTGTGGAAGACACAAGACTCCACTTTCTGACTCGGTAACACCTGAGGTTCTGGAAGTCGCTGTGGGTGTGGTCAGACCCAGATTCAGCACATAGAGGACCCTATATTCACGCAGCCTGATTTCTGCCTGGTTCTGACACTGCAGGACCGATTAAGAGGCACAGGCTTGGTAAGGAATTTGGTAGCAAACCTGAGACACATGCTGTAAACTTGGCTCCCGAAACCAGGCCAGAAATCCAAGACCCGCCCCCCCCGCAAAAAAAACCAAAAACCTCAAGAGAATGCAGAGCTTGCATTTGTATTTGCAGTATGTGAGGGGCATCTGGACAGACGGCTGGAGTGTGGTGTCCTGTGGGCTGTGAGACACTTGGTTTAAAGGTGAGGCCCTGGAACAGAGATGCGAGGACCAGTCGCCTGGAGCTGCTTCTAGAATCCCAGAGACGAGCTTGATAAAGGGTATGCTGCAAAGAAAGAGAAGACGACCAAAGTGGTTCAGAGGAAACTTACACTTGGGTGGAGAGAGCAAGGACAGCGCTGAGACGCGACACTGTCTACAGACAGGCTCATGAACGCTATGGAGAGAAGAGGGCAAGAGAAGAGCACTGGGTTGGGAGACGGACATGGAGCCATTAGGCTTGCAGCATGGATCTTTCTGAAGACTTTCAGGAGATGCTTCCATAGAGAGATGGGCGTTGACTTACAAGAGAAGAAGGGGAGGAAGCAGACCACCAGGGATGAAAGTGTGCACATCATTGGAGAAAGTTGAGGGTCAACAGAAGGAGGAAAGTAGGCTGGCAGTAGGTGGGATGAGAAAAAGTTTAAGTGACATCAGGGTGACATCTTGAACAAGCAAGAGAGGAAAGACCTGCGGAGAAAGCGAGCTGCAAAAGGGAGGCCTTGTCAGGAAGAGCACAGTGGCTGCAAAAAAGATGTCCCCCAAGAGTGGCTTAAACAGCAGAGCCTTATTTTTCACCCATAAAGTGCCAAGTGTCAGCCACATGTTTTAGGAAGCTGTGGAAGTGCTAGAAGAAGTCGTCTTTGTCATGCAATGAAGATCCAAGGGACATCAAATAGACACAGTTGGCATGGGAACCAGAAAGTTTGAGGAACTCGATTTTCAAAATTTATTTTACAACTGCCGCTATGTTTTGTGTGGGTGTGGATGCTAATTGTGGTGCTTAGACCAGCGCAAGGATAAAAAACATATGTCTTAATGAGTTTCCTAATACTTTTTTTAACTGAATAACCAGCACTTGAGTTTTGGGACATTAAATGTATTTATACTAATCATTTCTCCATCGAAATGTAATCTATAAATGCTGCTTGGTGACAGCTTTGCTGCTTGTGTGTGTGGCAGGACATCCACAGAACTAACGTGCCTGCGGTACCACATACACCCTGACGCCTCCCCTCCTGGAGCAGTCCCCTTCCTCAATGTAAAAGATCAAATTCAAATTTTTGAGGCCAATAACATTTTGCTTAAAGTGATGAATCACTCTCATTAAATTAGGGCTGGTCACCTTCGTGTGACCATTTATTTTGCCCTGTGCCTATCGACTGCAGATTTCATTGATTACTAATTTTACAGCTAAAACAGGCCTCAAGCATTATGGAGTCCAGTTCTCTCCACCAAGGCAGAGGGACAGAATAGGAACCAATGGGGGGAAGGCGTGGACTGGGGAGGAACTTCCCAATAGTCAGAAGGACCCAGGATGGGACCAGGGGTCTTGAGAGGACGTGACTCTGCATTACTGGATTTGTTTATACTTCTGGGTGTTTTCCCAGTTTGTCTTAAAATACTTAGAGTCAAGTTAATTTAAGGATTTAGAAGTGATGCTGGCTTGTTAAAGAAGCTTTTCTTTCTAGGTGGCTTCAAGAAGTCTCCATCACTGGTAACCTCAGTCTACATAATTCCAAGAGACTTGGTTAGTCAACATATAACATCCAAGTCCCTTCTCCGCCTCCAAGTCCACGCACCTGCTCTGGGAACCCAGAACCCCGACTCCTGTGGCCCTACCAACCACTCCTCATGCTTCCTCCCCAGCTAAGAACCGCTGTGTAGGCGCCAGGCGACATAAAGCCCCCAGATGACTTTGATGAACACACACATTCAAACTGTTTTTTCTTGAAACAAATGAGAAACTATACAGACATCGGTGTGGTTCCTGGTGACCTGGGACCAGTCTGGGGGGTTGGTTTCACCTCTTAATGCTCTGTCTTCAAACTCCAGCAAAGCTAGATGGCTCACAATTCTGTGTGCGCCATATGTCCCTACAGGGAAAAATATGAGACTCTGCTCTGGGCCCAGGAGATGTCTAGACAAAGTGGGCTCCAGGATTTGTTTTCATGTGGATCCTTCGTATATTAGGAAAAGGCCATTCACGTGGACTTAGTCTGGCTTGCGGGTCTTTGCCGAGTTAACAAAACTGTCAACTCTGTGACCTTTCGCTTCTTTCCCTTGTATGTGTGCCCTGCATACCCCTGACGGAGGCTTCTATGAGGAAGGTGTGGCTGTTCACCAAGTCATCCACAGGTATTCTTCAGTTCCCTAACCACAACCCGTTTAAGTGAATACCAGAGCCATCATGATTTCTATAATTCATGCGTCTGACCTTCCACAGGAAACACAACTACTGAAGACGGGTCCACACTTCTCTGTTTTCTGTCTTCCCAGCTCTCATTTCAGTACCTGGCATATAGGAGGTGCTCAAAGAATCATTTACTCGTAAGAAATGAATATATGAGGAATACAACTTCCCAGAGGTTCTGTGGGATGGGGCCAGGACATCTCCATTTCAAATGTGGGAAATGGGTTTTCAAAGGAAAGGCATTTGTCTAAAAGAAAACCTAGTAAAGAAAGGATTTCAACAAAGGGCACATAATGCTCTCTACAGTTTACCTCCCTCCTGGCCAGATATAATTCAACCCGAACCCATACCTACACATTCTAGGCCTCATTAATGTCCCATGTGTAACCACAACAATTACGGTTGCCACGTTCAGAATCAGTTGTACAACTTTCCAAATTTCCTCAAGGAAACACTACACGTGAGGAAGATCTGTGGGCCATGTGCCATCAGATTGTCTGAGACAGAATGCTTTCTAAGAGTGGACCCAGGTTCTAACAGGTCCCTTTGTCCAGGCAACATCAACCATTTGACTAGGGGTAACCACTATCACCCTTCACACATTATGGCATTCCTTCTGAATATCCTCAGAATGAGATGTCACTAGCACCATCAACCAAATCCTTGAACAAATTCTGCTGGGTGATTCTCCCTCTATATTCAGTCTTGATCCAATCTAAGCTTGGCCTCCTTCTCCTACTGTACCCAGACCTGTCCATTCACATTTAACCTAAACTCACTCTTGAGTCCTTCCAACCAGATTACAATGCACAATACAAAGGGGTAAGTCACAGGTCTTGTCCAGGAAGAAAACATTGAGATTGCCAGATGTTTTAAGAGTGCCTTCAGATCAAAATGTTGGGAAGGGAAGGGAACACAGGTCACTAGAAAAGGGTGGTATTTAGTTGTATTACAAACCCAATGGTAGAATAACCCTTTAGCATGGTTCCAAGCTGAACCAAAATATATCCATATTCCCTTGTTCATTGTTCAATATTCGATGGGCCATGCCAAGAAGGGAATGACAGACTTCCCGTATCTTTAAGGAGGGTGAAAGATAACTAGATATGTCAACCATTCTCCAGTGAGTAGGACAGTGAATCCTCATCGAAAAAGGATTTCAGAAGCATATCGCAGAGTCTAACACAGTACAGTGTCAGTGTCTCTCACCCAACATAGGGAATCAGCACACCTTTCATACCCACACCAACTCAGAGCCGTCAACATATGAGCTGGATGCATTGTGGATGGATTCTAAAAATGAACCCTGCCTTCCAAGGGAACTTCCACTGCACCCCTGTATGGGTAAGTCAGCTACACTAAGATCCCAATGCTGGCCTCCATTTCCATGTCAAGCCTTTCTAGTTCTCCACTGAGACTAGAGTTAGGTCTTGACTGCTCATCTGCTTCTAGAGAAACATTATCGCTGGTCAATCTCTTCCCAGTCCTTACTAGGTCATACATCCTGTTTCCATTTCATCATAATTGGATGAAGCATAGGGAATCGTGCCACTGCATCTACCTGTCCTTCATTTCTAGTTAACTCCCTGCATTCAGCTTCTCTACTGTGTCAACCTTGTCAGATGACAACAGTTGCTTAGCCTCCAAAAGAGATCACTCTGTCACACTGACAAGATGCCCAGCTCCCTGGGAGAACAGGGCCAGACTCCCAGGTCCTCCTGGACACATCCCAGTGCCCACTTCGCAGGAGTTCATTTTAGACAACAAACCTTCATGATGGATGTGGCTACAGGTGATGTTTCCAGAGAAAAGTGGAGAATAAGTTACATTTATATGACTACACAGGCCCAAGGACATTAATTAGTGACTGAGAAAAATGGAGAAAGGTATATAATCAAAAATCTGTCAGCAACTGTCACTCCTTATTCATTTAGTTATCCATTTACCCATTGTCAGGAACAATGATAGCTACTTTGGGCCAGTCTTATATGAGTTTCTGGTGACACAAAGATTAAGAAGCCTAGACGCAAAGTCATGTGTGCTCATCCCCCACATTTCCACTTTATCTCCTAGATGTCATATTTCCAACCATTTCCTTCATGCAAAGAAGTGTCTTACAGTAAACTCGGGCCTTCTCTCCACCTTCTCACTCCCATCATTCTAGAGAAGGAGAAATGTCTAACTCTTGGTCAATTTGGATTCAATGAGCTACATTTCTCTAGTGGTCAGGGATATGTCTCAAAAACAGCAGGGTCGATCATAATCCCCAAAACACAGTCCCCAAAATCAAAATCCTCAAGGTCAAAAACTGGAAAGCGTCAAAGTCCCAAATCCCCAGGACTGCAATCCCCAGAGAATTAATATCCCCCAAACAAAATGCTGGAAAAGACCCAAAAAATTCTTTCAAAGATATTTCTTGATATTTTGAGAAGGAAGGTTCTCCAAGAGACCTCTGAGAGGTGTTTGGAGGTGTAGGCATCTACAGAGCTTGTAAGTAAATGGGTGTCACTATCAAAAGCCTGGTGATCACCGGGCCATCCCAATAAAGCAACATGCAGTTTTTGCAGCTTCAACAGTCATGAGTCTCTCAACTCCCCTCTATCAAGATGAGGTAGCCTCACTGTACACCAAACTCACACCCTCTCTGCAAGGGAGCATTTCACAGATCTCTCCCATCATGTTGTGAGGGATCCAGTCAGAAAGAATGATTAAAAAAAAAAGGAAAAAGAAAAACTCTGAAACAATGTCAGGCCAAGAATGACCTCTATAAATAATTGGAAACATTAGGCTCTCAGGATTTCTTAGAAAACACTTCTTAGGATTTTTTCTTTTTTCATTGACATGGCAGTTTGAGGGATTTGGGCTTTCAGGATTTTAATCTTTTAGGTTTGTGATCTGTTGGGATTCCCACCTTCATTACTCTGGTATTTAGGATTGTGTTTTGGGGGCTATGTCTCAAATCCCAAAGACAAGACTGTTTTTTCATTCCTCTTTTCCACACAGGCTCTGGTGTCACACTGCTCCTTATCCCTTCTGCTTCTGCATTGTGAGCCCAGCAGTTTAGGTCCCTCTCAGGGAAAAGCCCACCTTGAGCCTTCTTCTCTTTCATCTCTGCTTCCCTTTTGACTTTTATGGTTGATGCAAGCAGGTCTGCATGACTTCCACAGTCAGGAATTTGGAGTCTACTCTACGACTCGTGCTATACTTCTTAGTGGTGTTCTCAAATGTTCTTAATTTACAGATCAAGTTTCGCTACTGAATAGCATGTAGGAGGTGCCACTTGACCCCAGGTCTAAGCCACTAGTTCCTACATAGTTTATTGGAGTCTCGAAGCTTGGTGTTTATTGAACACGTGTGGCAATTATTATAATAAAAAGAGATGCCCATTTATTAATCCATTATATATATAAATGTGTGTGTGTGTGTGTGTGTGTGTGTGTGTGTATAGTCAGACTTTAAACAGGAAAAGGAGTGAGGTGATACTTCTTCCCCCAATGCCTAAAATACGTGGTTTCGACCATCCTGGAGTTTAGAGTCCAAGGGTTGAAAAGATATTAAGACACAGTTTAAAAAAAAGACCTAACTAGCCTGGAGGAGAAAGGTTTCTTGGAAGCAATAAATTCAGAAAAGAGGCTTGAGTGATACACAAGGTAAATTAAGTTTATGGAACAAGAGAAGATGTATTCCAGCAAGAGGTAAGTGCATTAGCAAATATTCAGGGGCCAATCATGGCACGATGCGAGGGCAGACCCACAGGTACTTTGGGCTAGTGTACGAGAGCGTGCATCCAGTCTGATTAAGCTCAGGAGACACTAGCAGAGGGTAACTAGAAAGTGCATCTTTCATCCTCTGATTCAGCTCTAAATCCCTGAGGACACTCTGGTACATTAAGCCATTATCATTCACTCATGATGTATTCACTTGTGGTCTCAACCGACTCTCACATCTTGGTAAACAGACTAGACTTGAGCTTCCTTCAATGCTCTGAGCAAGAAGTAAATGCCAGTTAAGCCAGGACAATAAATCCCTTACAATGGAATGTCACTGAGCTTCCCAGAAGCTAGAGACTCCAGGAGAAGCCTGAAGTGAAGAATAACCATTGACAAACAACTCTCAACTACCTTCCCCTTTGATCTACCTACATCCAGTCTGACACTTTAATGTAGCCTTCAAACCATCTAAAGAGCAAATCATATCATACTGAAAGGAAATTCTTCAATAGTGCCCCAATGTCATGACAATAGAGTCCAATTTCTTTATTATGATGTCGCAGGGTGGGTTCCTCAAGAAGTCGACCCTGAGACAAAGTTAGCATATGGGAGTATGTTAGGGAGCGCTTCTGGGATCCATCCATGTGGAAGGGAAGGGATGGAAGGAAGCAGGATTGAAGAGAAGCTGAGAAACTGTGATTCAACCCAAGTCAACCTCCACCTCTGAGACCAGATAACCTTTCAGAGTTGACCCAAGTTGGGCAAAAAGACCAAGCTGTTAACACCCAAATGTCAAAAAGTCTTAGATGCAGCTACCCTTGGAAAAGGGCCTTGAGAAGGCAGTTCCTGATCCAGAGAAAATTCCTGAAAGAAGCTGATAGCTGAGTGCTGTCTGCCAAGAGCATTCAGAGAAGTTGGAGGAATCAGGAGTTCTGAGTGATGCACCTCAGCATCCAGTACATGTACATTCAATTCTAGTGATGCTTTATTTGACCCATTTAGTGCCTTTCCAGGGACACCGTAACAAAGCACTGCAGACTGGGTGTCTTAAACAACAGAAATCTATTTTTTTCGCAGTCTGGATGCTAGACAGCTAAAAGCACAGTATCTATTGGGTTCATTTCCTCTGACACCTCTCTCCTGTGTTTTCACATAGTCTTCCTTTCTGTGCATGTGTCTATGCTATAATTTCTTCTTGTAAGGACAATTGTCACATTGGATGAGGACTTACCATAATGGTTTCATTCTAACTTAATTTCCTCTTGAAAGATCTTATCTCTAAATGCAATCACGTCTGAGCTACTGGGAGTTCGGACTTTGACCTATGAATTTTGAGGAGGCACCATTTAGCCATACACCTACCTGTCAGCTCTTCCCCCACCATCGTTCATCAAACCACATCAAAACCACATCAAACAACTGTCTGGTTGTCTTTTGCTCAGGACTGTTTTTTATTCACTTTTTAACAACTTAAATATATATGAGACACAACATGACATGAATTTTGTGTCCAATGGTCTTAGCAAGAAGGTTGGTTCATAATTTGACACAAACTATGGTACTGTTTCAAGGAAAAGTTACCTTTCCCTGGATTACTCCAGTTTTGTTTGGCTTGCCTCTAAGACTCACTGTTTTGTACACATACACATATATCTTGCCCAAATAAAATTCAGTTTCATCTCAGGCATAAACCCTTTCAATTTTTAGAGGAGTTGTATGCTCCCTCTGGTTTGGAAGATCTTGTTTACAGTCAGCATAAATGGCCTTGGGCCAGTCTTCCAGACATAACTGGCATTTCGGAAGTCACTATTTCAGCTGACTCCACCATGGCAAAGAGAGAGGGAGGAAGGGAGGGAAGGAGGGAGAGAGAGAGAGAACTAGACAATCACTGGCTGATTCTCGAACATGCTTTCCTTGTCTACACTGTTAGGCTTTGCACATGCTCTAGAAATGTCTAGAAATTGTCTGCCCAATGCATACCTTTGTATGACCAGTTTCTCTACCGTGTCCACTTCTCTCTGAAGCCTTCCTTATCAGTGTCTTGCCTATTTAGGTCCTTTTCTGCCACACTCATGATGAGTGCCAGTTGCCTCAGCATTACTGTTACATACCGGTCATCTGTAAATTTATAGTGTTGGGTGGTTGCTTGGTGGTTAGTGGGTTGAGTGATTTGTCAAGTTTCTATAATGGCCATGGCAGATAATTTTCTCAATTGATAAGACCTTCATGTGGAAATCTCTTTATACATATGAGTGTTTTCCCTCTGGATAAAGGAAAAGCGAATTTGAGCACCACAATTTCTAGTCTCTGTCAATGGTAGGCAGAATAATGTCTCCTCCAGAGAGGTGCACATCCTCATCCCTGGAACATGCGACTGTGTTAGGTTATACTACAAACGAGAATTAAAGTTGCAGATATAATTAAGATTCTTCATAAACTGACCTTCAAACAGGGAGATCATCCTGGCTTATGCAGGAGGGTCCCATCAACTACAGGTGGGCTAAAGGGATCAATTAGTTACCGAGATCCTCATCTTCCAAAGCAAGCAACCCAACCTATGAGAATTTTCCAGCTGGCTATGAGTTGCAATAATGTACTACCTTAAAGATATGGTCCTTTCTGGTCTACTTCGGGCAAATCTCTGCAGAAAGTGGGGCTGGCACTGAGAAAAGACAGGAGGTATCCTTTAAGAAAAATGGTGTGGAGCATCATGATAACAGCACTTTGCCAGAGTTTTACCTCAGGAGAACTAGCCTACAAAAACTAATATGCTACATGTTACATGTCAATGTTATACTTCAGTATGGTATATGCTAATATGTTATATGTCAATAATACCTGTTTGAGAAGAGAAAGCAAAAGGAACAAGCAAGTTGACAGCAAATCTTGAAGAGAACATCAGAACACAGATCATGCTCAAGAGAAAGAGAGAATAATGTGAGAGAGGGCACAATCCAGACTGTGGAGAACCAGTGGACAATAGGGAGCTAAGACAGATTCGTGAGAAGAGGACACAGTATGACAGATGATAAATGAGATGGATGAATGGATGGATGGAGGATGGATGGATGGGATAGATAAATGGATCAATGGATGGATGGATGGGACAGATAAATGGATGGATGCATGGACAGATGGGATGGATGGATGGATGGATGCATGGATGGATGCTTGGATACATGGATGGATAAATGGAATAGATGGATGAATGGAATAGATGGTTGGATGGAGGATGGATGCATGCATGGATGGATGGATGGATGGATGGATGCATAGATGGACACAGTGTGGAAAGAGCAGAAATAAGGAGAAGGGGAGCCTTGGGCAATTATCAGCTCCAGTTCTGAAGACAGTATCTGTCCTACCATTCCCAACGCCTCGAGTCAGACAGGTCTGAGGTTGTTTTTTAAATGAACACTGAACTGTTGTGAACTACATTCACTTAATCTCTATTAAAGTCATTGTGGATGATACACTACTTTTTAAACGAAAAAAAAAAAAAAGAAAAGAAAAAGAAAAGCTAAGATCCTGAAAATAGATTCTTAAAATCCCTCTATTACCTGTAGCTCATCCAATCAGAGCAACCACCGCCCAAGAGAGCTGCTGGAGAAAAATGAGGCATGCGTAACCGCGGAGTGATTTTCAGTCCTATTCCCTGTTGAGTGATTGACAAATTAATGGTATTTAAACAAATAATCTGTGACACCGTTGCAGCCTCTCCTCAAAATGTGCGTGGTGGTGTCAATAGAAGGACAATAAATAAAAGGAGTATCTATACCACTCTCCTGTATTTTCACGGCGTTTCTACCCGCGATGTCGCTGGGCAGCAGGTGCACCAGGTGGATTTCAACTAAGAGACTCAGACTGAAAGTCAGGAGTCAGCCCAGGTGGCCTCACTCAAAACCCTTTGCTCTTTCCACAGAATCATGGCGCTTCTTGTGCTTGAACAAATGGCGTGACATGTGTGAGAAGAAACATGACAGGAAGCCAGATGATATCATCTCCAAGCTGACCCAGCCGGCAAAGCCGAGATGGAACACTGACTTCCCACAAAACCAGGGCCCCGCCAGACACGCTGACCTTACTCTGGGTCCAGAAATGCTGAAATGGAAGCTGCCAGCAGAGAGGAGGCCGGGATCATGCGGAAAATGTGTCTGGTATGAAGAATGCGGTTTCAGTCTCCTGTGTCGGAAGGCGTCACGGACTATTTCACACCTGGTTCGAGCCCAGCATCAGGGATTGCTGTGCAAACACTGGGCCAGTGGACCCTGCCGCCTCCGCTGACCAGGCCCCTCCAGGACAGCAAAACTGGGGAGGAGGGAAGGAGGCCTTCGCTGACAGGAAATTTAGGAGCAAGGTCTAAAATGAACTCTTTGAAGCTCTCCCCCTGCTCCAATCAAATGCCCACATCTCTCAGCTAGGCTACTAGAACCAAGCCCCCAAGGTCGCAATGCCTGTTCTGTCAGTGCACCGCACTGCTGCAGACACGAAGCCCTGCGGCCACCGCTGCTGGGAGGGCCTCTCATCTGTCCCTACAGAAATGCACGGGAGGCACACCCTCATGGAACAGCAGCTAGGTCTGCCCCTCTGGCCGAGCACAGTCCACACACATCCCAAGGACTGGGTTAGTATCCCCGGGGCCAGCGTTGCAGGGGGAGAGGGGGAGCCAAGCAAGTTGACGACTAAAATAAAAATAAAATAAAATGCTTCTTCCTCTTCTCTCTCCCTGCCTGACTGCCTGCGCACCTTCATTCCTACCTATGCTTTTCCTTAAAAAAATGAAATAGCATAGGATCTGAAGGAGGGGGAATGACAGGCTCGGGGACAGACACCAGGCACCTCACTAGGCTCTTACCAATATTTTACTATTGATTTCTCATGAACTCTGTGCCAAGTTCATTAAAAAAAAAAACCCCACTGTGCACAGAAAGAGAAACTAAGGACACATGAGTGTCCTAATACCCCTGTGGTCACAGAGTTGCCATCATCACTTATACAGGTAATAATTTAGGTCTTTCATGATATCCAGTGCGGCCCCTGCCTCTGTGGTGAGCACACAACTAGGATTTGACTTGAGTTCACCTGCCCGCCCCTCCACCCACAATCCATGTTCTAATATTTTTGAATAATCCAAAGCACAGGTGCAGAATAATCAACAAATACATGTCTTCTATACCTGGCTACCTCTGAGTGCTGGGATAGAAAGAGGAACAGGGGTTCACATGAGACTGATGGGGACATACTTGGACAGAGTGAATGACCAGAGAATTCACAGTGCCACCTGGCTGGCTCCAGGGTGTGCTGAGAGCGTTACCACAGGGAAGGCAAACACACATCCAGAGATGTAGCAGGGACAAGACCACCACCTAGAAATACGGCCCCAGTAAAACTTTCCATCTTGACCTGAAGAGGGAGTGTGCAGAAGATCCCCAAAGCCAGCCCCTGTCCCCAGACCCGCACAACCCTGCTCCACAGAACTCTGACTGAGGGAGACACTCCTCTCCTGTGACGGCAGTGACAGCTAGAGACAGACCCCTCCCACGCTCTGCTCTTCAGCACCAAGGCCTATGACATACATCTGGTGGCAGGGCGGGCTTCCAGTTACCAGACCCACAGCCACCGCGTCAGGAAGCTGAGAGCCCACCCTGAGGGTGCCCAACATGCTCCGCAGATGGCTTGTTAGCCCTTTGAGTCCCCCAGCTGAGCAGGCCAGTGCGGGCTGTGGTGCCGCCAGCAGGGGCAGACTGATGCTGCAGCTGGCATCTGGGTGCCGGTCCGCTCACCGCCGACTCCGGCTCTGCAGTATCACCCTCCTCTCTACCCCAGCCATCACCCCGGGGAACAGTCACGTGCACAAAACTGACTAAATCAGCCTCCTAGAGGTTGTCAGGAGTGGCTGTTGCAAGTAGAAAAGACCGCCTACCTTTATACCCCAGCCGGGGACAACGCTAAACGGTGACTCTTGATCAAGTGTTCTCCTGGGGTGCCACGGTGTCTCATCTATAAAACAGGAATTGTTAGGAAAGTTAATGAGAAGATCCAGTCAGAGCACATGCTTACCATGTAAGTGATTTTCACCTCTGCATCAGCTGCCATCGCTCTGGTCACCCAGATGTCTCCGGCTCTGAAATCTTAAAACCGAACATCTGATCGCAGCCTATTTCTTCTCAGCTCCCTCAATCATCTTCCATGCTTGACCTGATCTTATCCTGATGTCCAGTCCCTTGAAGGCATTCCCTACCTGTACCATCCTGACACCACTGTCCATCACCTTAGTCTTTCTTCGGGTTCTTCATTGCTCCTCTGCCACACTCCCAGAACCAGACAAAGGTCATACCAGCCATCTGGCCCTGTTGTGGCCCCAAAGGGCCCCTCCTCAGGCTGGAGATGATGACCATCCATGCTCTTTCTTGGTTCCTATACTGGCTGTGACATCATCACACAGGTCCCAGGAAGACCCCCTTCATGGCTCTAAGCAGATCTGCTTCAAGGTCCTCAACTCCCAAACCCCAGCTTTCCCTCCAATCTCACAGCAGAGCCTGCTGCCAAGTGAGGGATGAGGTATCAACTACCCCAATGTTTTGCTGTATCACCCACAGACTTGAAAGACTCATGTCTCCTCTTACTACATCCTCGTGCCCACAGGCAGAAGAACCTGCTCCCACCATCTCTGCACCATGCCTCCTTCAGGCGCCTGGCCCGCCCATCATCACTGCCTGTGGTAGAGACGACTTTGCTCATGAAGACCTTTCCCCTCAGCAAATAAATCTGCTCAGAAAACGAAAGATAAAATTCCAGCTACCTCCAGTCCTCCCACCTCTTACACAGACAAGCTTCGTCAAGGAATTGGCTATACTCCCCGCTCTCTGTTCCTTCCCCTTCCACGAATTCTGCAGTCTGGCTTCCCATGAAATAACTCTGAGAAAGTCAAGAGCAATGTGGAATTTTGCTCGCCTCCCTTTTCTTTCCCACTTCTCTCATCTAATCATTCAAAGTTCCATCAACTCTGACTCGCCCTGCTTAATAACTTTCAAGTCCTTCCTTCTCTCCATTCCACTATAAGCGATATGTTCTGGCCTTCTGAATTTACCCAAAGACATGTAATCTAATTCACGCCCCTTCAATCTGGCCTCTACCCTCTGCCAAAGAGGGGGAAAAGGAATGTTACTCTCCTGGCTTCTAAAATACTTGCCAGTGCGGTCAGGCCTGCTCTGTGCTCCCCTGTGTGGCGTACAGGAGGGCCCTTTATGATGTTGATAGTAAATATGGCCACTAAAAGGGCTCCTGAAATATGGTGACTGAGACTCTAACTCAGCCAGGACACATATCCAATGCGATTTTATAAGGTAAAATGCTTTCAGGAGGCAATACATGCTTTTCAAAACTTTCAGAGGCAGTTCATCAAATGTGGCCCACACTGAATATTTTTATAGCATAATGGAAATACCTTCTCGCAAGTCATTTTCACGGGGTTATTTCTTGAGATGGTTTCCCAGCTACAGAAGACACCGCTCACTGGAGAAGACGCTGTGACAGGCAACTTTCATCTGACCTGGATGGTGTCTCCTGTGATGCTGACAGGTCCGGGATCAAAGGGTCCTTCCTCCTCTTGCCCACAGCGTACCCCACTGTTCTAACCCCCTGATCACAGCATTCTGATCTAGACAGACGGGGCGATCATCACTCTGCTCCTTTGCAGATGAGGACTGTGAATTTCCAGAAAGAAAGGGGATTTTCCTTAAGTCTCATGCCTAGTCTTGGTAAGAGTTTGGTAAGAGTCTCCTGGTACTGTGGCGTGGGGTGTCTGCACAGGATCCAGGATGAGAAGCTCCTTTGGCTCTGGGTCACATACATTAGCACAGAAGCAATGATAGAAACCAAGGCTAGGGGCAGACAACCACATAAGAATGTGATGAGAAGGGGAGGGAAGAAGAAGCAATGGCAGAGGCTCCAAAAACAGGAGCAAGAATGGGATGCAGCCAGCCCGGGTGAAGCAGGAGACAGGTCGTGCTGAGCCCTAGGCTTGGCCCTACAGTAAAGTAAGCACTGCACTCCCTCTCGGACTCCAGAAGTACGAAGAGTCCTCTCTGAGTCAGAAAGTATTTCCTCCAGAGCATTTAGTCTAGTTCTAGAACACCAAGCAGAAGGCAGCTAGATAACCACAGCTTGATTGTTTTCCCCCTTCCCACCAGCTTTCTACCAAGCCAGTTAACAATTCTGTCCCACTGCAGGCCTCTGGTGGCCAGCCAGCTCCATGTTAAATGATTCCCACCATCCGAGCCAAACGCATGGTGCCACTGACATTGCTGGCACAGCTTGTGACCCAGCATGGATTCACCTCCCTGGCTAGTACAAGCATGCACCACACACACACACCACACACACACACTTCCCCAACCACGATCTCAGACTTCTCAGAGTTGACAAATGACCAGAATTTCCACCCAGCTTCTCAACAGCTTCAGTCCTGCCTTCTAAACACGCTCACAGAACCAAGTCTTTCTAATCCCCAAGAGATGTCTCCCCTCTCCCAGTCCCCACTCCCCATTCTGACCCAGAACCTCCTCATCCCACACCTGGATCATGTCGCCCTGATTTTCATCTGTCCTACATAACCACTAGAGAGAGCTCGCTAAAACAAAATATAACCATGTGACTCCTCCGTTTAACTTCCTGCAGTTCCACTGTCCACTGAATCACAACTTTTCAGCTTGCTAATCACTGAATAATAATCATTCACTAACTCAACAAATACATCTCGGGTATATATTCTATACCAGGCACTGTTTTAGGCACTTGGGATAAATTAGAGACAATGACCCCTGCCTTCATGGGACTTACACTCTAGATGATGGAAAACACAACAATTAATAACCACAACATATCTATAAAATACAAAGTTACTGCAGGTGGTAAATACGATGGAAAAGAGAAGGTGGAGGGTGGAGGAGGAGATACAGAGTGCTGGGTCGGGGTGGGGGTGGGATGCAAGTGTCAACTGGGTGGTCAGTCATCCTACTGAGAAATGATGTTGGAACAAAAACATGGAAGAGGTGAGGCTGTGGTTCTCAAGGATACCCAGGGGAAAAACATTCGCTGACACAGCAGGAGCCGGGGCAAGGCCCTGGGTGAACACATGCTGCTATGTTGAGGTAAGAGCATGGAGGCCATTACAGGCAAAAAAATGTGAACAAGAGGGGAAATGTGGGAGGCACATCAGTGAGGAAACTGGAGCCAGATCACGCTCCTCTGTCACCCCCTACCCTAAACCCAGGCCTCTTTTCTCTAGCATTTGTCAGTGTCCTAAGTACCCATGCAGGTTGGGGTCGTCATGCCTCAGGCCTGTGAACATGCTCTAGTGCCACACGTGACTGACCGCCAACCCTCCTGCTTCCACAGACCTCTCACCATGCCACTCCCCATGGCCCCTGATTCACCGACCATCTGGGCATCACAGCACTAAACACAATGAAGCACATCACCCCGCTCCATCACCCACTGGACTGAGCTCCTCTCAGAGAGAATTCCATCGACCCATCGTTCCTTTCTCCTAGTCAGCACCGATGGCGGACTGCAGACTGGGTGGATGGAACGAGAACTGGTGGGAGAGAGTAAGGAAAGAAGTAGTTGGAAAATACCACCTTGAAAATGGAGATTATCTTGGCCAAATACATGCTTAATCTCCTTGAATCTGTTTCCCTATTTTTATAAGATGACCATGGCACCCTGCACTCCACCTGCCCTCCAGAATTATTCCATAGGTCCAAAAAGTGATCCAGGTGGGAGCAGCTTATGGAGAGGGCTCACCAAGCACAAAGGGCCCTCGCTGTTGACCCCAGTGCTGTCAGTTAGAAAGCCCTCCTTGCTAGACAGAGATGCTTCTGTTTCCAACCACGGCCCAGTCACAGGTCCTTGTCTCAGGAGAGGCACCACTGGGATAAGGATTATTTTGTGCTACAAATGATTTGTTTACAGAATGGAGCAAGGGGAACCAACTCCCCAGGAGCAGAGCCCCCCAGGTGCTGAACTAGGCAGGTCCTCTGATGGATCCATTTCTGAACAGCCTGGTCCTGCTGCCCACAATCCAGGCCTGACCGTCGGCAGCACGTCTGCTGTGGGGCTGCCACCTATTCCTCCACCAACTCATCACCACCCCCGCAAATTGTCAAAAAGGCATCGTGATAGATAGAGCTCCCGCATGCCACAAGGTAAGTGTTTAAATCTTTCATAAGACAGTCAATGGCCTTTATAAGCCCTCAGACAAGAATTACACTGTGTCTGAGAGGGGCTGAAGTCAATGGGAAATTGATTCTGTCTCGCTGGTGCTGTTTCAAGGAGGAGGCCTGCTGGGTGCCGTGGGGACCAAACGTGCCATCTCCCCCGTGCTCCCAGGGCCTGGTGTGTCACGTGCTGAACACACTGAGATCTGAGGCCCACTCTGAACTGAAGCCCAGGGCCGCTGCAAGCTCCCACCACAGGAGGACCCTGGAAGGTATCGACCCGACCAGGGAAGGTTATGAAGTGTGTTTACTTTCCCAGGAATTGAAGCCAGGACCAATCTGCTGCCATTGCTGGCACCCCGGGCGGGAGTCAGAGGAAATGATAAATGGCCATCGATCTGGCAATGACTGTGGTGGGGAGGTACACCTACATTATTCTCCTTGGCTAATGACCCCATTAGCCATTGGATCAAACACAGTTAAGAGGATGTGATGATGCTGTGGTTATTTCTCGGCCTAATCCATACTGTCTGCCAGGGGGCACCAAAGCGGGCTGCAGAGACCTCCTGATTGGGCTTGGGGTGCTCAGGGTCCTGGCATGTCCACTCTCCCTGCAGCACAGGCCGGGTTACACCAAAGACGGCTCTGGGTGTGAAGTGAGTGAGTGAGGGGACTTCGGCAAGTACATCCGACAGCCCTCACCCGGTGGGACAGAGCAGGGAGTGGGTGGGGAAACCTGGAGATTGAAAGCCAGCTCTGTGACTTCCTCAGTGAGCCACCTCACAGAAAACCGCCCTCTGGCCAGGGCCAAGTCTTTGATGTGCCCTGGGGGTGAGGGCAGTCCTGTCTCCGGGGCTGCGAGAGGAACGTGGTAGCATCTGCAGACATAGGTGGCGCGGCGCTCACTTCTGCTCACATCCAGTGCTGACCCCAGAACGCAAGAAAGAAGGAGCACTCTTTCCTGGGAGCAGAGGGTCTGAATTAAGCAATGAAAGTGGTAACTTAGCCCTAAGCAGTGACCGTGTGTCAGACAGGAGCCAGTGCTCACTGTCCATCATCGCAACCCTTCCTTATCTCCACGTCACGGGTAAGGACCCTGGAGCCCAAGGAGCTCCCAGAGGTCAATTCATTCAAAGGAGCAAACACTGAGGACATGTGTATGGCAGGCCTGCCCTGCAGTGGGTACCCTCCAAGGGACCCGGCTACAGACAGATGGGGCTGCCAGGCCAGGCTCCTGGTGAAGAACAGACTAGAATCAAGGTCTCTGGCCATTGAGAGCTGGATCTTTCTCTGCCCCCAGACACGTCCCTCAGGGGGAAGTAACCCTCAGAGAAATCACAGCATGTCCACCCTCCTCATGTCCTTTCAAATTCTCAGATGCTATGGCTTATTTTACAGACAGGATCATGGTTCCCAAGGCCCCACCGTGAGGGGCGAAAGCAACGGCGATTTTGAGAAGAGATGTTAGAATTTCAGGTCAGAGCTGGTCTCTTCTCGGGCGCTGGCTTCCTGGAATATTGCACTTAATTCACCAGCCCAGGTTTATGTGCTGTGGACTGTGGGAGGTAGGTGGAAGGTGAGATTCTCTATGTACTGGAAATCTTCTGAAATTGCTGCAGAGCCATGAGGGAAGCTACATTGTCAGGTGCAGGTAAAGGGGTGGAATGGCATAGCATCCGCTCCTCTTTTGGGCTTAGTAATATCACTGGTACCTGATGGTCAGGTGTCTTTGAACTGAAAGGAGCTTTATTTGAAAACCCTTTAGGGTGCCAGAGAAGCAGTGTTTTTCCACATCAGCAGTCTACCCAAGACAGGCTCAGCAAAGAAAAGCAAATATCGCCGGCTGTTATAGAGGGCCGGGAGTGGAGAACAGCATGGCGGTGGGATTATTAAGGAGGTCAGACAGGAAAGGACAGCAAAGAGCCTCCCTGTTGTCAGACAGTCACAGATAAACACTTGCTGACAACTGGAAACTCAAAATGCAAAATGAGAAAAACCTGGTATGGTCAGAACAGGTATCTTGTCTGAGGGGGTGAGAAAACACAGATTCAAGAGCCCTTTAGCCATTTACATGTGCATAGGTAGGAGGCCTGGAGTTTGGCTTCAACCCTTCCCATCTGCAAAATGGGCATAAAGCAAAGACCCAGGTGCATAGGGGTAATGTTTCCCTGCTGCTATAAAATTGAAAATCCCAGTACACATACGTCTATTCATCCATCAGATGAGTATTGATCACCAGCTATATACCAGCACAACAGATACTGGGAACTCAGCCATGAATGGGCCAAGCTTGCTTCCTTCCTTCATAGAATTTAGCCTCCAGCACAGAAAACAAACATGGAAGAATGCAGTGAACAAGAGGGTGAAGGTGATGGCCCAGTGAGCCCATGAGGCCAAAGGAGGAGGTGGAAGGGACTGTGGAGATGACAGAGGAAAGTCCAAGGGCTAGAGCAAGGACCAGCCTGATAGGGAGACTGGTTACATATAGAGGCAAATAAATATCTATATTCTGGCCAATGGAAGCTAAGTTTCTAATGATCATAGAAGGAATTTACAACTAAGGAAAGGGAGTTGGAGGTATTAAGGCACTAGACTGGAAATAAAGGTAATGATACAAACTGTTATTTTAAAAATATATACATAGATATGGGCTATCACCCAGGAGCAATTTTTGTGTTTCAGGAACAAGTGACAATGCCTAGAGATATTTTGGCTTGTAATAATGGGGAGAAGGGGTTTCTAACTGCATGTAGTTGGTATAGGGAAGGAATGCTGCTAAGATTCCTGCAATGCAGGACTGTTCCCATAACAGAGTTCTCATGTGGATGGATGGGTGCGGGGTAGGTGGGAGGACAGAAGGAGAGGAAAACAGAGGGAAGGAGAGAGAAGGGGGATGGGAGGAGAGAGAAGGGTTGGGGAGGGGAGGAGGAAGAGGAGGTGAAGGAAGAAAGAAAGGAAGGAGGGAGGGAGGGAGGGAGGT